>JBBPCS010001774.1:0-14511 GCA_037974645.1 Hollardia meadi
GCTTATGTTACAAAGACAATGAAATTAGGTCATTAGTAATTAGGTAATTAGGATGTTTGTCTGTTTAAAATGTGAAATAGTTAATTGAAGATGGAGAAGTAGACAGAAAACAATAAATATGATTATAAATGTTTACAGGAAATGCTGTGGGTTTTTTTTTTTTAAAATTATTATTATTTCTTGTTTGTTTGTTTCTATTTGATTCCTGTCTGTCTTGTTTTAATTTTGCAATGTGAAGCACTTTGGGCTGCACGTGTGTATGAAAGGTGTTAAACAAATAAAGTTGAGTTGGAGTTGGAGTTGGTGTAGCTAGGTGTCAGAATTGACCAAATTGAGCCAAATGGCTGACGTGTTGTAGAATAGCCATTTGTTTTGCAATGTGGTGAAATAAAAGTTTTGATGTGGTGGCGCATTGTAGTGCAAGTGTAGCTACATGCATGATGAGATGAGAATAGCAGCTCAGGGAAATGTTTGGCCCCCGGGCCCTTAGCTCTCTGAAAATGTGGCCCCCTGAACAATATAGTTGAATAGCCCTGGCCTAATCTATTGTAATTCAATACAGCAGCCCTGCTGTGTGTTTTACCTTTACAAAGTTTATAATATTCACTTTTTGTTGACATTGTCGGAAACGTGACTTTATATGTTAATTATTATATATAACCCCCATATATTAATAATAGTAAATATCCTATGATATTGACTTAGCAGTTAGTGTTTTACTGAAATATGCTGAGAAGTGTTTCTAAGTTGTTGTCCTCTTTATGTATAAACATAGACACGCACACACACAGTTTTCACAGTGTTGGGCAATCTGAACAATTTAGGAAATCACAATGGCAGAATAGCTGTGTTGGATTGCATTGTACAGTTGCACCTAATAAAGTGGCCTCTCAGTGTATAATAAAGATAGTTCTAATAGTGAATACCTAGTGATTTCTCTCTAATTGTTTTTGAATCACTAAAAGCTTTATCCTCTTTCATTAAGCATCCCAGCACATCTTGGCCTACACAGCAGCATATTGGAAAACCCTGGGTCCTGGTATTCATGTGGATGTTCTTTGACCCATAAAACCCTCCCAAACATTGTTTCAGACAAAGTAAACCCCCTCATGCCAACAGCACCATGGATTGGCACGTCCCATGTAGCTAAATCAGATTTGGATCTGGGGCATTTTGAGGCCAGCTGGATGTCTTAAACTCTTTGTCACGTTCCTCTGGCTGTTCCTGAGCAGTTTTTGTGGTGTGACAGCACTCATTGTCCTGCTGGGGGACCAATGTCATCTGGGTGTGCCGGTGCCATGGGGGGTGTGCTTGATCTGCGAGGGTGTTTGGGCGGATGGTTTGTGTCAAGTAGCATCCACATGAATGCCCGGATCCAGGGTTTCCCAGCAGAATATTGCACTGTAGTGAGATGATCAATGTTATTCATTTCAACTCTCAGTGGTTTTAATGTTGTGGCTGATCGGTGTACACAACTTTAAAGCCGACATTTGTGAGACAGAATGGACCACTAGAGGGCAGTCACACTTCATTCTGGTAGACCTGTGTCCCGACTCTTTTAGCTATTGTCCAATGAAGAGAGAGAGAGAGTAAAATAAAAAACAACTGTTCTGCACAAGTAGCACACTGTGTGCGTAATGGGTTAAATGAAAACAGTATTTAACTTGGTTATAAAAATCAAAATGGTCATCAAAATTTGAACCAATTGACCACGGCTTGTACACGGGACCACCATCAATGCTGGGTGGGGAAAACAGACCTGCCAGCGTGTATCCATGTTTCACAACGTGCTGTATGTTTTACTTTACAGTGTGAAGAGCATCACAGAAACAAGCTGCATATTTCAATAAGAGTGAATCACATTTCAATCAAACTGCGCAGAGCTACAGCTCAGCGTCAAGCCGGCAGAGGCAGAGCAACATGTCTGAGTGGTATTTCCAAAATAAAACCCTTGTGTTAGACCGCTTTTTGAGTCATAAAGGTACATAGAGGTGAGGGTAAGAAGCAGTAAGTCGAGTGACACGGGGACATGCTTTAAAGCAAAACTATAGCTACTCAAACTTACCTGACAATGAGTCCTGGTCCTTTGACATAGGCCCACTCAATTTAAACCCTAAATGTAGACAGGCTTTTGTGTTTTTTTTGTGTGTGCTCTGCATAGGCTATGATTGAGTCTTGAGAGTTGTTTTTTTTTCTTTTTTGCTAGGTTATGATAGCTCAGTAAAAAAAAGAAGCCAATTCCTCATTTGAGAAAATACTCCGTTAAATCCATTCGTTTAAAAAAAAAAAAGACCACTTAAGTATCAGCATCAACGTAAAGTTCCAAAAGAGAAAGCAACCTACTCTTTATGTAGAATGCTCCCTTTTGGAATAACAGCATTTTATATCATTGGATCAGCTGGTAAAGGTGGTTTCATCCGGAATTTCATGAGTAACCCTTCTTAGTATCGACTTGTGGGACTTTGAAATAGCATTACAGAATTACTTTAGCAAATTGCAAGACGCTCAACTGCAGTAAGGCACTCCACTACATCTACAGTGTGTAATTGCCACACACACAAATTTGCCATTGTTCAGGTTGCGACAGGTTTTTTGCCTTTATTTTGAAGGCGACACCATGCCATTTCCTGTCCCACCCTGTCTGCCTCCGTGTGTCTTGTCTCAGCCGCCCGCTGCTCCAACTGCTGTTGAGCCCTCAGAGGTGCGCTACCTGTCCCGACCAGACACACTCACACACTCCGGACTTTGTTTCGGCTCTTGGGGCAGATACTTTCCCAAAATTGCGCCGGTTTTTTTGAGGGGGTAGGGGGACACTAAAAGTATTGTGAAGCGGAGCTGCGCCTCATCAGATACTCTCCCTGTTAGCGTGGATGTGACGCTGTGTCTTCACTCAGCAGCATGGACGGCTGATTCCCACACTTTACTGACCTAACAGGTAAGTTCAAGGCCGTCGTTTATTTCAAATGCAAGAAAAACAAGCGGACTTTTAGGTTCACGTGGGGAAATCAAAAGCAAAGGAAAAGTCAGTTTTGCTTGTTAAAGACAAACCCGAATATTGGTCAGGTCAGCTCGACACTTGTCAGTATGATTCATGTAACATTCACGAATCACATTCATATCATAAGCTGTTTTAATAGTCTGAAATGGTTGGAGGGGGCAAAGTTCTGCTTTTAGGTGGGCTTTGTTTTTTCATCCAAAGAGTTCAATCAGTGAGATACCTTGAAGTTATTCTAATCTTCTTTGTAGTTTTCCCAACACATTGTTCACTATGTTTGGACTGGTGAGAACTGGGCTTTTGTCAGCTGATGTAGGAATGTGAGTGAGCCAAATGTCAAATGCCTTGTTCACCTGCTAGTGGGCGTGTGTGTGTTCACGATTTTGTTGAAATGTTGAAACGGCGGAATTTATTGTGGCAGCCGGTTCCACTCTTGTAGAACAGCTGTTGGATTTTATGTTAAACTGATCAAAACAAAGCCTGTCCAAATATCATTTTCATGCCAAACGTTCAAGTATTCTGCCCGTCTTATTGTGAACCCGCCAGTGCTGTCGAGAAGAGATTTTCTTAGCAAATATTTTTGAAGAGGGTCAAATGTTTTAAGAGCACCTTTCATGCGAGAACCTTTGGAAAGATTCTTGTGGTTGTAAAGCCCAGCCTTGAACCCCAATCTCCTCCCTTCTCTGGTTTTGCTTGGGGTCCCAGTATCCAGACATTTTTGAATAGCTGGCCATCTGCTTTCTAAGGGTCTGTTATAGAAGCACGATATCACATTACCCACACTTGACTGTGGGGGATGAATGAAAAGTGTGCATGGTTATGGCGAGGGCCGCCACGAACGATTATTTTCATGATCAGTTAATCTGCTGATTATGTTAAGGATTAATCAATCAATTGTTTAGGCTGTAAAATGTCAAAAATTGTGAAATTCTCATCACATTTCCCCAGAGCCCAAAGTGACGTCTTCACGTTGCTTCTTTTGTCCAACCAACAGTCCAAAACCCAAAGACTCTTCTTTTGCCATCATAAATGACAAAGAAAAGCAGCAAATCCTCATATTTAATAAGCTGGAAGCAGCAAATGTTTGACATTTTAGTTTGAAAAATGACAAATGATTTATTTATTATTTAAATAGTTGGATTGTCCAATTTGACAGTTTTGCCAGGAAAACCAAGATAACTGTATGGAGCCCCAAAATGAGCATAAAAAAAATCAAAAATACAACTGAATGCATCAATAAATAATACTAGTAGTTAAATAATAAAAATGTAAAAAGGAATATAAAGCGTTACTTTGTTTCCTTTACAAATCGGTTCATAAAATGCAGCTTACTCTCTTCATTAAACACACCAGCCAGGTATGTTAATCATATGTGCTTACTGCTGTAGCATCACTTGTGTAGCAGTAGGCTAAGGTCAACAGCCAGCTAATGCTACCTGGAAGTTCACAGACTCATCTTCTATCTTCATGGCATTTTCTTCACTTCGGGCCTTTTGTCTTTATCGAAGACCACAGTGGACATTAGTCTTGGTATTAATTGTGCTATCTTTGACACTTTGTCAGTGTGTGTGTGTGTGTGTGTGTGTGTGTGCTTGTATGTCTTTGGTAACGTTAGCTAGCTAACTTGCCAGCTACAATTTGCAGGCCTTGCTGATACAAGAGTTAATAAAGTGATGCTACAGGTTTATGCTGTACAGTATGGGGATGATTAACCCACACTCTGATCCGTCACTGCTCTTTGATACACCCATCTCACAATCTTATAAGCATTCTTTAAAAAGAAAAATGTGATGAGGAAAATAAGAAATGTTGCTTTGGGAAACTTGGGCACAGATAAATGATTAAATGTGTGCCAAGACAAAAAAAAAAGGGGGGGGGGGGGGGGGGGGGGACCAGAGGAGCTGTAAAAAATGAGCAAATTAAAAACAACTAGAAGACTAAAATACATTTTCATTTATTGTAGCAGGCCTACCATTTGATTAGAGGTCAAGGTAAAGTATAAAGCTTTATATTTCTTTATAAACTCCACAGCAGTTATTTACAGTATAATTTATCTATGTCAGTTATATATTGGACTTGTCTGATAACCTTTTATAACATTTTGTCAGTGTCAGGGCTCCCCTTAATCAGAAATGGTTTTCCTTCAAATCCAAAATAATATTGCGGGACTGTCGCCATTCCTGCATGCAGAGCTTTTGAAATCAAACTGTGGGATGACTATTCTCATTAGGTGGCATACAGGAAGTGGTTAGGTTACCATCCGGACCTCAAACCTCTCAGACACTCATAGAGGAATAGGTCGAAGGGCACTTCAGCTGCAGCTGGTCATTGAAAAGCGATGCTCGGCAGCTGAAACGACCATTTTCCAGCACGTTCTTGGAATCATAAACGTAAGCCTGCTGGGCATGTATGCAGCAAGGATGGTGTGTTATGATCTATAGGTGTCAAGTGTCGGGCACACTGTAGGTTAAGTTGTTTGCCTTTCAACAGCGTGAGAACTGGAAATGAGTGGGAACAATAAAGGGAGAGGAGTGTTAATGCTTTTGAAATCAGACGCCAAGTGAGCTCTCCTCAGCAGGCTTTCTCATTTGTTCATCTCAGGTGTCACATACTGTAGTAGGATGTTAGATATATTTTTAGCACTTTGTCCAACAAGCATTTAGTCAGCTGGGTGGTGTCTTGTAAATGGGCAAAAGAATTACTGGAATGATATATATGATGACCTGTTGAGTTTCTCATAAGCTCGTGTCCTGTTAATGAATGACTGTTTTTGACTTGTTGGAGGAATCTGGTGTGATTTCATTGTAATTATTAGCTTGACTCCTACAACAGACGGGAAGAATAAAATCATGGAGTGTAAAGAGTGTAAAGAGCCCAACCATGTTGATCTTAGGTGTGTAAGTGTATGAGAGAGAATGTGCATGCCAGATTTTGAAGATAGAAGTATTTTGGGCGTTCCCCATATCGGTCACTGCAACAGCTGGTGGTCCCTCATGGCACATTCTTCTGTATGCATGTGTGTGTGTGTGTGTGGGGGGGCTGTGTTTGCGTTGTAATGGGGTGTGGGAGTGGAGATTCTCTACAGAACACTTGCTGGGGCACCTTGGTGGCCACAGGCATCCCTGAGAAGATAAGGAAGATGAACAGCATTGTGCAAATTCTGAACCCATTTTTCCCCTTTCCTCTGCGTGCCACAGTGTAACTTCATGCCACTTCTTTATCATTTTTACAAGCACAGTGGAAATTCTATATGAAGGTTTGACCCTGGTTCAAAAATGCTCACTATCTGGGTATTTTGGCTGACGGGCAGATTCTTCATTAGCAGAAAGCTTCTATCCACTGTCCTAAAATGGAAATCCAATCCATACTCTTATCCTATTAACCATACAAAGTATTAAATTGAGGTACAGGATAAATAGGGCTGGGTATCATTTAAAAAATAAGATACTAGCTACCAATACCAGTACCCTTAAAGTAATACAGATACCAATAGATTAGTTCATTCGCTACCCATCATGTGAATGGAAGCATTCAGATGCATAAAATGCCACCATTGAACTGAAATACACCGAGTTCAGCTTAATCACACCTCAGACAGTATCAGTTGTTGCAGTAGTGGGCCAATCACATATCGCATTGAATTGAGGACTGGTTGCGGTAATTGGCTGCGAGAAAACCCATAGAAATAGGCATTATGTTCTAGATCTAGGTACAAAAAGGATTGGATGCAGGAAACATTTGACTGGCTACTTGGTACTGGGTTATTTCAGTCAGTAGTACTTTAAAGATGAGTACTGATATCCAGCCCTAAGGATGAGTATACAGATGTACCATGACACATAATGGGCCCTCATGAGACCAGATGCATATCTTTATATTCATCATAAGGGTATAATGTAGTTCCTGACAGTTAACGGTATTAATTCAGCCTGAACTAATGGAACAATTACTAAAGTCAGTCGCACATTGACGGAGGTGCCCTGATACCCACCACTCCACAGATCAGGGTTCATTACTCAACAGCGTTGCTTCCGGCTTAGCTCCATCAAACACATTTAACAGTGTTTACAGGTGGGAAGCTGTTGAGGGGTCCTTCAGTGACTCGTTCTGGTTGGTCTGTCTGCTCTGCGTTTTTTGTCCACATCCTCCCCAGGCGAAAAGTGGGAGTTCCTCTAGCAGCAACAGCAGTGCAGGGAAATATGTAAATTGTGGGGGAAAACGTGAAAAAAATATTGGCACATTTTTCTCAATATTGTTTGATGTGCTTGAAGGTAAACTTGAGTGATTCTTTTAGTTGTATTTTTCAGTTCACAAATGAAATGGCTACAAAAATTTGCTTACAAAAAGGAATACCTTTGTGTGGGGTTCAGTCCATACAAGAAGCTTTTTTGGACTAATCCAAAAGTACAATTCTGTTCTACTTTTTTCTGACATTAAATTTTCCTTTTTGTGCTTTTACCGCGTATTGATGGTTGTACTGAGAACAACAGCGATATGGTGTCTACGAAGAGCTTCCCCATGTTCAAGAGTGCATGAATGCAAGAGGTGTTTGCCTCAGCATAGGTACTGATGTCCAAAGCTGTCTCACTTGAGCTAGCTGCACTGTTGTTTAGCAGCTTTTTACAGGCAGAAAATCTTCGCTGTTTTCTTCTTGCTGAACTCTCACATTGTCCCTCACATGTGCAAATAAAGCTGGAAAACAGAATAAAATACTGCTGTTGAATTTGATGTTTTTTAGGTCGGGAAGTATATAGTTTGGTCACATTGGACCGCAAACCTCTCAGACACACACAGAGAAATGGATCGAAGTAAGCATCTAATATGGTCAAGATTAACCCTCACTGATGTAATCCTTTTAGAAAATCTAATCTGCTTATATTGGGTCATAAGAATGCATGCCATATTAAACCCAGAGGGTGTGGTTTGTTATTGTTCTGAAGCAGCTCCCAGCCCCGGGACAGTAGTGTATGTACCATGCCACCAGCCACAGCCCCTGCCCCTTACCCGGCTCCCTGGAGAGCCTCAGCACAGCCGGCAGCCAAGCTTCTAGACAAAACCTTAAAACCCCAGCTGCCCTTTTACATATCACTGCTTCAGGCCATGTCCACTATAGGATCAGAATATAAACTGTATATATAGATACACCTTTTGTGTAATCAGGGCAATTAACTGCAACACCTAAGGTTACTGGAATAAATTCTTTATCTTGTTATTGTGAAAGCTGCCATGCCTCATATGTGACCTTTCCCAGCGACTGACAAGTTTAAGTTCCATGCAGCTTTTACATCGACAGGCCAGTGAAACGGGAACTGAAACACTCCTGTGCACTACTGACCCGTTTACCAGTCAGGGACAGGTTCAGGCGGCAAATTTGAAATGGTAGTAAAAAGGTTTCCACTTCAAACCTGTGTTTGGCACATCACTGATGACCTTGCCACTTGCTGTGACCAGGGACTGATTGATTGGCGATTCTGTAGTGTTAATGACCAGCCATTTGTGATTTTGAATAGGAGTTCCCATTCTGCTGTTTCACTTCTGGCTATTTGAGCCCTTGGTACCTAGACTGTCTGACACTTACATACATGTATGTGTGCCCAGTTGCCCGTATCCACCCTCCTCCCTTTAAGCTGCTGCCCCTGACACACTGTGACGGGCCCCTGGACAGTTGCCTTTGGACCCAGCTATGCCAGCGATCTGACTGACTGACTCGCAGGTGGAGCATTCCCTTTCTTGAATAAATGCCTCCACATTTGTCTGGGGTCTCTGGTGTGAGCTGTGGCTTCGGTGGTACTGGCAACTGTCATCAGTGCCCAGTAATGTAATCCTCAATATGACACCCCCACAGACATTTGATTTGTGTCATTGCCAGTTCTCAAGATCAGCCTTGAATTAATTACTTCTGCTAACAAACGAGTGAGAATCACCAGTGGCCAATGAATGATCAATATCATTTGCACAATTGTCATGATAACATTCTTGATTGATCAAACAAACCTAGCTCAACTGCTCGACTTCTCTGTCAGTCGAGCTAATGGATTTGGAATTTACTTGTTTGTACACATAGAAAGCAGGTCCAGATGCTGTTGCAAGGTCAGCTTTTCTTTTCTTATTGTTCGCAGGGGCTCGCTGTGATACAAGGGGGGGTTCATCTGATCCTCAGGTTTATCAGCAGTGAGGGCGATTCCCAGGGTGTCAGTTAGATGGAGTGGATGGGTTAAATCCCCTTGGGCTACTCTAGAGAAGGGGATTGAATGAGAAGAATCTCTTCCTGCAGGGCCACATCTGTCCAGGACTCTTGATTAGCCCATTGATTATCTGCAAACCATGATGCCTGCATTTACTTTGTCTGTGTTAAACAGTCTCTGATAGTAATGGTGTTTTGTGACTCATGACTATTTGGATTTGGACATAATTAGTTTTCATTTCTTCTTGTGTTGCATGTTTGCTGACAGAATAACCTCAAAGACATTAATTCTAGCTCTTTTACATTCAGATAATGTTGGACAATATCTATCGATTGGCATATTGGGCAACTGGACGAATATATTGGCTATCAGTGATTCGTTGTTTTTGCCAGTTGTTCGGGCAGTATTTTGTAATTTTATTTGCCTAATTAAATGGACTCTTACAACAACACAAAGAGCCAACACAACTGAGCCAAAGAATGACTGAGAGCACCAGGAGCATAATCAAAGAGGCAGCAGGGAATAGCAATGTCTAGAGCCAGAATATTTTCACATCTAATTCAGTGGATTAAGGGTTTAGTTCGACCAAACAAGAGCTGGTGATTGTTGGACTAATCAACACAGTTATGGTGAGTTTTATTTTGTTTCTGTTGAGTTTGAGAGAAAGAGAGAAATTTGAATTCTGGTGTACGATTATTTTCTGCTTCATAAGAAAAGTAGATGTATTTTCTTGAGTTTTCTTGACATTTTGTGAATTTACTTTATTATGTTACACACACACACACACACACACACACACACACACACACGCACGTTAAGGGACAGCAAAGCCTGCAAGAAGGCTATGCACATTCTCCTAGAACTGGGGTTACATCCAGTAACTACTATTTCTGCTAACAGAAAATCTACCCACACTTGGTTCCTGGCCGTTAACTCCAGATTTTTGTCGTGTGTGTGATATTGTTTTGGTGGTCACAATGTTATGAAGGTAGAGGGCTCAATGGTCGATGACTGTCATAGGCAATCAGCCCAATACTATTAATACTAGACATGACTTTGATTCTTTAACACGACTCTGTTGAATTAACCCACTCTGCTCCTTGTTTCACTTCTTAAAATGTTCTCTCTTCACACAGTTGTGTTTTAAGAGGATGCGTGTAGTGTTTACACTGTGGAATCAGCTCACTTGGTACATCAGATTTTTATGTTGTAATGTTAGTGAAAGTAAAATCCCTTTAAGTCTCCCGCTGATTAATCAAAAGCTGAGGGAAAGTAATAAGGTTGAAGATTAAACCATAAGAGGGTGAGTTTGCCAGCCACCCAGTATGAAGTCCACTTACTGTCTGGGGCAGATAAAGCTGGCTACTGGTTAATTTAAAAGCAAAAGAAAACCTCATGTAGATACTTTTTGTTATGTCAAAGTCAATTCATTGGAATACTGTTATCTGCACATTAAAGGATGCAAGAACCAACATAACCAACATAAGCTTTATCAACCATTAATATAGTACAAAAGAATATAACTCTGATATTGCTCTGATGTTCTGCTATCCCTTTAAAGGGACAGTTCACCCCAAAATCAAAAATATATATTTTTCCTTTTACCTGTAGTGCTTTTTATCCATCAGGATTGTTTTGGTGTGAGTTGCCGAGTTTTGGAGATAACGGCGGTAAAGATGTCTGCCTTCTTTAGAATATAATGGAACTAGATGTCGCTTTGCTTGTGGTGCTCAAAACACCAAAACAAACAAACAAAAAAAAAACATTTGAAAAACTCAACAACGTCTCTTTCCAGAAATCATGACCCGGTTACTCAAGATAATCCACTGACCCTGTTGTGAGCAGTTTCATGTAGGAACTATTTTCTTTCTGTATCACTGTGCAGAAAGAAACATGCATCTTCTCATGGATGAGAGGCTAGCTAACTAAGCTAATTGAGCAAGGTAACGTTACCGCCGAGGAGGATGCTAATAATGTGAACATTTTGCCCTGTAACGAGGACGAGCCTCTTATCCATGAGTACACGTTTCCTTCTGCACAGTAATGCGGTGTAGAAAATGGTATATGTTTTCTACAAACAAAAAAATACTCGATTTGTTAAACGAATACTGACATCCAAAACTAGTACACATATACTCATCCCTACTCCATACTGTGCTGTTTACTGGTATTTTGTTCTCAGGTTTGTTCATCATTTCAATCAATAAAAGTTAAGATTGAAGATGTGAAACTTACTTGATGATCGCAGCACACTTCCTTTCGCTGAGTACAGTATTTTTTGATCTCAGAGTCACTTCACAGATCGTTTTACGATCTTGTAAATACACACAAAATATGTCTCGCAAGCAGACAAAAACTGTTTGATAACAATCACTCTCCATTTTCTTGGTTTATTGCAGAAAGCCAAGTCTGTCTTTTTTAAGTATCTAAAATGATGTAAATAGAATAGTCCTCACTGTCTTGATGCATTTTGTCAAGTTGCTGAGTTGTGTTCTAAATGTTGGCATTCCACTTACTGTTAAACAGTAGCTCAATGGGAAACGCTGATCTCATTTGATTTATCCGGAAGGTTGGTATTGAACCTGAAAAGTGGCTTTAAATTACCCTGGGACTGACGGACAGATGCTTTTCTGCCAAACTATTCCAAGCCTTTGAGAGTGGCTGCTCACTGTTTTATTAGATGAGGAGAGGAGAGACATACTCTTCTGTGCTGAACGGTATAATTTAGTGAAGGACCTTGGCCCGTGGGTAGAGTTTAGCAGAGAAAACCACGACTTTGTGTGAATGTCTGAATGCAGCAGCTGCAGCAGAAAGAGGAGGAAATCATTTAGATGGGTTTGCTTTAGCGGTGTGACTATGGCTGTTGAAAAGTCTGCTTCATTTCTGTGATTCAGTTGGTTGTGAGCAACAATGAAACACATGCCTGCTTTTTTGACATAAACCCAGATTGCTGATTTAAGTAACCACAAACCTCCATGGAATTGATTTTATTGCTGGATTTGTCGATGCCTTCAGTAGGTCAGAACTGTTGTTATGTGCTGCACAAATCATTTACAACAAGCCATTTGGACTAATTAATTATATCTTGAAGTAATCAGTGAAAAGATTTTTGCATCTAATGCTGGTTCACCAATTTCTTCTTGAAACACTCAACAACAAAAGGGTGGATTAAGAATTAATAATTTGTATAGGGAACCAATACAATTAACTTTTCCCACTTTGTTTTAAAGGAGCTTCCAGTGACTTTTTCTCTATGGCAACTAGGAGTGTAACAAAATATTGACTCTTTAGTAGTAGTAACACTGTACTGATTTTTAATTGCTAGTTTACAAAAGATTTGTGAAAGTAGTTCATTTTGTGTTGTGTTCAAAACCCCAACAGCTAGATAGCAGTGTTGTATTCTATCATCAGCCATTTGAATCCACTCTAACATAACGTCAACTGAGACAGGAAGAAGTGAGCACATATCGTTAGTGTAAACACAAAGAACACAGGCCTATGAAACAATATATCGCCATGCTTACAGTATCACAATATATGTCAATATATATTGCATCTCCATATTCTTGCCAATTCACAGCCCCAATGGCAACAAGTAGGAACTGGAAGGTTACTGACCAAGCTCGACCTGGAATAGGGATAGCCGATAATGAAATTATAGATGAAAAAAGAGACGATAATATTTGCTTTCATTGACTTAAGCACAGTATCTACCCATCTGATACGGTGGGTGGAGGTATGCACCTTTAAAAATGGTTTGCAGTCCGCCAATAAACAAGGAAACGTATCATACCGTTTCAGAGAAACTACTTGTTTTACTTCTTTTTTTTATCATCAGGTGTGCATAAAACTACAGATTCTGGACTTCTTTTTAAAATACAAAAATGTGAAATCGCTTAACCTATCGCTATCCGCAATGAAAAGCAGGTAATTATCGGTTATCTATATCGGCTGAAGAAATCATGCATCCCTAAACTGGAATCATGCTTCTCCGAAGATACACCTAAGCATCTTTGCAAGCCCACTCAGAGCAGGGTGTCATGGGTTACTGTGGCTCACAAAGGAGCCGATGCGCAAACCTCCAAAATATGAAGCACATAACTGGGCAAACTCTGTGAGCCCATTATAGCTTGATTCCAGTCGAGTGATTTGGGGACTGCCATTCAGTCTTCCTGCTGCAAATCTCAGCAGGTGGATGCGATGTTGAGTAAGGGTTACCGGTAAATCATTGATCCAGCAGCTCAACATGAAATATGCCTTAGGTTCATTTTTTGCTACAAGACAGCAAAAATCCGATTTCCTGGTAAATAAAGTAAGATATTAATGCCCAGTGTTTTGTTTAGACTTTCTGGATACAGGAGGAGTGGTCCAGCAGTCTGAGGGAGGGGGCTAAACAAACAGACTACAGCATGTCTGGGTGTAGAAGGGACGTATAAACTTTCACAGTGGTTACAGCACAGCTGACCACAGTGAGAGAACAGGAGGAAATGACACAAACACAGTAACCAGATCATTATAGTCCTGTAGTCCGACAGTGGGAGGAAGTGGAGTCGCATCATCCATCTTTATATATCAATGGTCTGGGCTGGTTTGTTTAAAATTCTAAATGCGATAAAATGGGTGAATGTGTCAAAGCAGTTCAACTTTTTGGGAAATACACAAACTTTGTTGTCAACACTTCGATACCATGCTGGTAATACAAAACCACGGGCAACAGCCAGTTAGCTTTGCTTAGCTTAGCGTAAAGACTGGAAACATGGGGATACAGCTTGCCTTGCTTTGTCCAAAGGTAACAAAATCCACCTGCTAGCATCCACAAAGCTCACTAATTATCACATACTCTTGTTATTTTTTGTACATATTAAACAAACAAGATGTAACAGTTACAACGTTAGTGAGATTCACAGGTGCTGGTTTGAAGATTTTGTTAGCTCCGGAAAGAGCCAGGCTATCTGTAGCCTCCACAAGAACAGTGTCGTAGAGACAATTATTTTACTGAACCTGAATACACGTTGTCCTTGGTTATAGACAGATGGTAGCTGCTCACTGTGCGTCCATCTCCAGGTGGGCCCCCACTGGGTTTTCACAAATGATACCTCCCGCCAGGTTCAGCCCACAAGCTTAGCACCGTGCTTATTATTGTAATATCATGCTTTCACATAAAAGTGGGTGAATGCAATATGAGAAACAGACCAGAACTTGTTGTTATTATGTGTGTGTGTGTGTGTGTGTGTGTGTGTGTGTGTGTGTGTGTGTGTGTGTCCAGGTCATCAGTGGTCTCCATTACTTGAACAGTAGTCGGATCAAGTTTGTCCAGCTGCTGAATCACCC
>JBBPCS010001775.1:0-11757 GCA_037974645.1 Hollardia meadi
CTGCTGGTTTGAAGGATTTATTTTGGCAAAATGTCCGTTATTCGCGTGAACGTGATTTACACTTTGTATTGCTGTTATTGCACTATAGCAATAACATCTACCACTGTGCTCCTTTTAAGATTTCACCCCATAGAATAATTTAATGTTAGGAAACTTCAGACAATACGACAGCCGAGCCAGTTTGTAATATGTGGCAAATTTACAGCTTTTAGTTTAAATTTAAGGTTTGAGGTAAATACTTATAATCTTCATCTAGTCATTTCATACAGCTTTATACAGGAAAATCTGCTCTGTGCAAATAGAATAATATCGCTTTTATAATAAATGATAACACTATTATATGTTGATTATGGCTTTGCTCTCTTTAAATGTCCTTGGACTGATTTTTACATACGTTTTGATGTTACAGTGACTGGCAACACTGCAGAAACCACCACAACTGGTGGCAGTACAACATCCCCGTTCACCACCGTCATCAGCACTGGCAACACTGTAACCACCCTGCAACCCATAACCACCCTGCAACCCACCAACTCCACCACTACAACCCCACCCATCCCACAGGGTTTGTACCTCTCTTCTAAGTGTTGTCATTTTGTGGGATTGCCCTTTTCGGCTATTGGGTGAGATTAAAAAAAGCTAAAATGAACTGAATATTCTTGGTTGGAATTAAATCATGTCTACACAAAGACCAACATTGCTAGAGATAATTGCTTTCATGATGGTTTACAATGATTGCATTTGAAGTGGCTAAAATCTATACTTTAATCATAACAAAATCAAATAACAATGTGAAAACAATGTGACAATATGAAAAGTGCCAAGCAGTGATGGACCTGCTGAGAATTTAGCCCACTGTCACGTCTCTCATAGCATCGTTTTCAGCATAAAAGCTCTGATAAGCCCACTACGCTACCTGCTCAGCACCAAACAGCAGATAGTTGAACATGGTGGAGCATTTAACAATTTCATTCCAAATAAAAAATGTTATTTAATGCATGATTTTTCTTCCATCTGCTATCAGTGTGTCCCTTTGTCCCGTGCCCACCGCAGAGCGTCTGTCTGGATGCAGTTTGCCAGTGTATCTCTGGTACCTTCTTGCAGGATGGCCGCTGTGTACCAGGTAAGAAAATAACATTTCATCTCTGGTCAGATGAAAAACGACCGTAACAGACGCCATAACAGGGTGGATTTTCGTCTTGTATTCTCCTCTCTTCCTCTTTACTCAGCCCAAGTGTTCCCAGGCGAGCTTCATTTCAACTCCTTGGTATTTACACCGGAAATGACCAACAGATCCTCGCCAATATTCAGGGAAACAGCGGCTAATATCACAGCAGCGGTAGGTTGTGAACTCACAAAGCATGTTGAAATATAGATATCTTTTCTCTCACCTGTAGTGCTTTTCGTCTATCTAGATTGTTTTGGTGTGGGATGCTGAGAGATGTCTGCCTTTTCTCCAATATAATGGCACTTTTTTTGGCTTGAAGCACAAAAAAAACGGAAAAAAAATTGGAAAAACTCAACAGTCTCTTTCCAGAAATCATGACCCGGTTACTCAAAATAATCCAAAGACCTTGTTGTGAGCAGCACTCGGCTGAGCTGTAACGTTAGCTAGCTTAGTTTGCCAGCTTCTCATCCACGAGTAGATGCACGTTTCTTCTGCGCGGTGATACGTAAAGAAAGCAGTTCCTCACAAGAAGCCATGTGCCATCTAGTTCCATTATATTTGAGGCAAGGCAGACGACTCTACAGCAGATATCTCATACACTCGGCAACTCACATTAAACAATCTACATGGATCAGTAGCACTTCAGGAAAGAGGAAAAATATGTGTTTTTTGCATTTGGGGTGATAAATGCTCCTCTTTCAGTCAAACCACATGTTTATTCTGTTCCATAGCTCAAAGAAGCCTTCAAAGATGAGCCAGGGTATATACGATCTGAAGTTTTGCGACTTTTGTGAGTATTAAAGATATTATGAAAGATATTATGCCACATGTTACAAAATAGTAATACTTTATATTTTTACCTTTTTGTTTCTCTATAATTCTCTAGACAAGGAAGTGTGCAAGCAGTTGTAAATAACATCTTTCAGAACGTCAACATCACTCAAGAGGATGTGGATAATTCCATCAACGAGGCTATAAAGAACCCAGAAAATGGATTTTTGAGTGATGTTACATATACCAGTAAGTACTGTTCGTACACTATCCAAGTCTTTTATTTTGGAGAACCTGACATGAATGAGCCACGGGCTACATTATTTTAAGAATAGGCTTTTTCCTCATGCAACTGTGTTATATCCGCTCTGTGTTAGGTAAAAGCCTGTGTAAACAGGAGCCATTACCTTGTGATAGCTACACTACAGACTGCATGGATACAAACGGCGGGGCTCTTTGTTTGTGTAAAAAGGGCTACATCAACATCGTGTACTCAAACTCCAGCTGCAGAGGTAAAACGACTTTATTTATCTCCCTTTTATGAAGAAGCAGACTGCTCTTGCATTAATGTTGTGTCTTTCATTTTCCAAAAAACGTACCATCTTTACAGTGCTCTGCTGCCACAGCACCATGAAATACTTAAGCCTCGTGTATAGAGTATAAGAGCTGACGCCCACAGCGTCTGAGACGAGCTCACGGTCAGTTTTCCCAGCTGATCAGAAGTCAAGAGAGATGTAACAAAACCTTCTTCTCCTCGGTGAAATACTTGTGTGTGAGAATGAGGGGGAGAAACAACAGGGAGCGAGACTCAGAGACAAGGTCAAGAGCTATAGCTTTTTCTCCATGCTGACCCTTGGCACTCAACTCATTTATCTCTCTAATTTATTTATTTTTAATGGGGTTGTTCCCCTGGAAACATGCGGAAGAATCACAACTCTTCTCTCTCTCCCTCTCCGTGGAGGGTTGTGACCAAGGAGATCAGCTATAGGAAGAGCTAATAAAGAATAAGACTTTCATATGAATGCTGCATACAGTCTCTTTCCCAGGAAAAAAAAAGAAGAAGTACAATTATGTGCTTGTTTGTAATGGTCATCATGCAACCTCCATGTGAAGAGGCTCTCACTGTGCTTTTGTTTTCATTGCATGTGCAACAAAGCGCACCGTATGTCTCCATCTACTGTGACTGAGTCTGAAACCGGCTGGCTTGGCTTATTTCAGCCTCTTTGTGCAAAACATTGCGCGTGAGTTTAAATGATTTTGTTTCTGTTCGTAGTGTGTCCAAGTGGGCAGAAGCCAGCGGGTGACGTTTGCGAACCGTGAGTACACACATTTTTGTTGTTGTTGTTGTTGTTGTTGTTGTTGCTGTGCATGATGTGAACTTGGCTCCCCCAAGTGGATCCAGTGATAAACTCCATCAATATGCTACAGGACATTCCTCAAATATCATTTGTCTTTCAGATGTCCATTTGGGTATTCTGGCTTCAACTGCAATGATTGTGAGTAACAAAGGCAACAATGATGCAGCAGCTGTAGTAACATTTATGTGCCATCCCATAAAATTCTAAATATGTCTTCATGTGTGTGTTTACAGCGTTTCTGCTGGCTGTGGTGGTCATTTCCTGCGTACTGGGAGGACTTCTTCTCATCTCTGTCCTGGGTTTTATTATATACTCCTACTGGTGAGATCCTCACTGTTACTTTATTCTGCATATAATAAACTCATACGGGGGTACATATGACGTAAAACTAAGGTTATGTTGTGCTTTTCAACCATGTTTAATCTAGATATCTTTTCTTCCTGTGTCACTCAGCCCCAAACACATTAGTTCTACTGAATAAATCTTAAAAAGAGGGTCACAAATATATAGTTTTATTTTTATTTTTTTCAAAAGGATAGTAATTTCCTAAAACAGCTAGGCACTGTAGTTATGAGCAAAAATACTCAAACAGGCTTAAATAAGGCATGTGTTGGGAACTATTTGCAGCTGCCGATAAATACACATTTGATTTATTAGTTTGGTTTGGTGTGAGTATTTATGGCAGCAGGATGGTGTATGATGGAGAGGTAAATGCAATGAACTACATTTATTAAAAACAAAGAAAACACATAAATTAGCCACAGCTTTGCTCTTAGTTTCATGTTTGCATTTTAAAATATTTTTGGGAGATCAATGGAGCTCTAAGACACAGACGAATGAGCTCTATTAGGCTACATCAGGCTTTGGATACACAAGCAATACTTGTTGATAAGATTGATTCATTGTTGGATTTGAAAACAAAAATAAAAAATATACATGCACATTTTACATTCCTTATTGTCTGTGCATTAGTTGGAGGGGCTTGAAGAGCAAGCCAGACAACAGCAGCAGTCCATACTCCCCACGTGAGGTAAACCAGCCCTGGTCAGCCGGCGTCAGCCGCCTCCCCCGTGCCACCACTAAGTGGGATACAACTCCTCCCATAGAGATGTCAGAAGGTGGAAGCACTCGCTCCCTGGTGGACAGAAATCATCAAACCAACGGACTGGTGAGTTATCACATGTTGCTCAGTATTGATCATCCGCTAAATCAGCCTTTAGTTTGTTC
This sequence comes from Hollardia meadi, assembly GCA_037974645.1. NCBI lineage: Eukaryota > Metazoa > Chordata > Actinopteri > Tetraodontiformes > Triacanthodidae > Hollardia > Hollardia meadi. The sequence goes on from JBBPCS010001775.1 coordinate 4,525, forward strand.
TAAAAGGTCTAGGTTATCTTGGTTCTAGGTTAAAATCTGGCTACATTTTTTTAGACATCTAAGCTCCATATAACTAACAGCATTGCAATTAGGGCTGCCACATTATCAGATTTTCAGTACATTATTGTCATGGCCAAAAGAATTCACAATATCTAATAAAGCTGTCTTTTTTCTTCTTTTTTTTAATGTATTGTGTGTTTTGTCTCTTTTGACAAATGAATTACACTCAAAATACGAGTGGAGGGAGAAGGAAAGATAGTCCGTAACCATAACTGTAGAAAAGCTACAGAAATTAAGTAGGTGAACTGAAGAAAAGATCCACAATCTGACTGGATCTGTGCTGGATTATTTACAGGATGTTATCACGTGTATTATTAAATTATCATCTATACTCGTATATTGAGACAACCTTAATGTCAGTGACTGCAGCTAGATGCTGTTTTTCTATGAACTGAGACTATTTTCAACTCTACACAACCATCGTGTGTTATTTTAGATGCAGATTACATGCTTTCATGTTATAGTTTCAAACCTAAGAACACCAGTATGTTTAACCCACTCATTTAGAATGTACAGTATATGTAGTGCTAGCACGTAGCTCCTTCCCATGCTCCCTGCTTTGCCTGACTCCCAGTATGTTGCTTTAGGAGTCTCAGCTGAAGCAGAAAGGATGGAAAAAGGTAAGGTATGGCTTTTAGATTCTGATTCTCACTGGTGGTTATTTAGAGAAGCACGGTGGCAGGGTTTTTAAGTGATGGGAAGCTTCATGCGAGATCTCTTCATTGTTGTGCAAAGCCGTGTGCCTTCATCTTCATGCTGAATCTCAGCTGATGCTGGTTTGGCAGCAGAAATGTTTAGTTTTCAGAGCACGTTGGTGACTGCGGTTACTTGTGAACGCATGCAACCTTGGCTTTTGTGGGTGTTTTGTGTGTGAATGTCCCTACATCTGAATGACACTAATACACTGACTGCTACTGGCATTTCAGTCAGGATCATACGATCTCAACCCAGACGCAATGAGGACCTTCAAAGGAAAAAATCCGTCCCGCTACTCCTATCTGGTTCAAGGCCACGAGAACCCCTACTACCTCGCCGGAGACGAGAAGAAAGACTGAAGAGCATCAGGCCGGCGAGGCATGAAATCCATGCAGGAATGATGAACATGGAAGCAGAGAGAAGTCACTGATTTGACACTCCAGGTCCACAGGTACATTTCCTGAGTGGGACCATGTTATTTAAGCATATTCAAACTTGCTTGGATTAATGACACATCACAAAGGAAAACGGCCACCAAAGAGATTAATTCATACGAAGAAAAACATTTAATTAAAAAGGAGGTTTGTGTGCATCATGTTTGTTCTTAAGAGTTGCTGATTATAAGCAGGAGATGTCGCCATTGCTCACTATAATTTTCCTACAGTCTTTTAAAGATGCGTTTGAGTTTTTATGCTTTGAAGAAATCATTCTGTAGTTTTTTTAAAATGAAGCTTTTTACATTGCTCATTGCACTAAAGTGTGTGTTAAGTTTACCAACACTTTTCCTCTCAAATCAAGATAAACTGAATGTGGGCTTTCAGGGGCTAGATATTTTTTCTTATGGGTGGGATTATTTAAAAAAAAAAAACAACAACAACAATCTTGGATGATTAAAGGGGCTGGATCCCTGGTTTGGGGTATTTTTAAAGCGATTTATAATTTAGCACAATACTAGAAGCTGCCCTTGCTGCACACGTGCCTGTTTTAATGGTCTGTTTAATAAATAGAAAACATGCAAAGCTGGTGATAAAGCCTGTCTCCTGGATGTGCCAATTATCACTCTTAATGTATTTATCCTCGTGTGTCTGAGAGAGAGCACTATTTTATAAGCGTGTGAAGGCTTTGTTAATAATTGAAGATGTTCTGGAGAATGTGTGTGTGTGTGTGTGTGTGTGTGTGTGTGTGTTTGAGTGCAATGGAAATAAATTAATTTAAACACAACAGTGTTGTTTCTCATCATTGGTGGATGTGGTCACTATAACTGCCATACATACTAAGTACCTAAACAGCTTTATTGCCCCATAATTTAAACATCTGTTTAAGGCTTTAACAACCTCTTTGTGTCACTTATCATCATCTGTGTAGAGTATGAAGGTCTCTCAATGTGAAGAATTAGATCCTCCGATGGCTTATTGCAGACTGTTTTTTAGCTCTGCAGGACTAATATGGCTGATGAACAGTGCTGCCAGAGGAAAAGCTACCACAGGCCGTCTTAACGGCTCAAAAACTTACTTAGAATTGTTTAATCAGCTTTAATCTTTGTGACTTTTCCAATGAGAATATCTGGTAAAACATCATTTTAGACTGATGTTTCAGAAGTTAAAAGAATGTATGCATTACTTCTGTTTGGGGACCCCAGCTGTAAAACATGCTCTATTCTGCACTCCCCCTCCCAAATCTCAAATTAGTCTATTTGGAGTTCTGTACTTGGGATTTTTAATGGTTTTAAGGTTTGACAGGCGGTTTGACCGCCTTGGTGTCCAAGTGACTACATGCTGTACATGTTTTGCAACTTCAACTTTCAACTCTATTTGTCTCCGAAGGGCAATTGGTTTTGCAGTAAGACGTAGACATAAACAAGACGTAGGTCAACAATTCGTGAATGTTGAGGCTCCCTGAAGACGACACCCTGGGTTGACCTCCGCTCACATGATAAATCTGGTCATAAATACAACAGGATAACCTCAACTTAAGAAATATAAACAACATAAACAACAAAGCTGCTACACAGTTACACAGCCGGAAGGAGTGGAAGGGGTGGGTGGGTGGGTGCTGACTGATAGGATGGATTTAGCCTTCCACACTACCTGTCTGCTGTACAGATCAGTGAGGCTGCACAGCTGGACACCCAGGATTTCACTGCTGATTTTCACAAGTTTAGAAAAAGCTATTTTCGCCTTCACACTAAGATTGCTTTACCAGCAAATTACAATAAATGTTAGCACAGACTCAGTGTAAGATTCATTAAAGGGTCATGGGGGTTTTTGTCCACATGGAACTTTGCCATACGGAGGCAGAGCAGATGTCGCCGGCCCTTTTCGCAAAGCATATCTGCGTTGTCAATCAAGCTACAAAGGTACTTGTATGATTTTGTCTGTGAATGAGTTTTTAACCAAAAAAGGAAAATATTGTACATATTGGTTTTTTACAAGGTCAGAAGAAAAGGGAAAAGGGGAAAAGGTTGATTTAGCAATTATTAATTTTATACATGCAACATTGGGGGGTGTTTGGGACCCTAAACAATGAAGAAGTAAAGCAGTGCCAAGGATTAAAGGCTCCCTCTGAGGTTTTTGGTCTCTAGTAGCACTATGGAGCTGTTTTTATGTAGCGGGGTTTGTTTAATGTTGTGCACAAGGACAACACAGCACACACACACACACACACACAGCCCCACTAATGGTGTCACACTATTACACTGATCAACAGGTGGCGATAACATGCCAAGATGCGTCAGTAGAGGCAGGGAAGAAGAACACTGTGGATGTAAGCAACGGTGGATTTAGAACATATAAATCTTAAAGCTTTACAGACGTTTTATAAGGACGGAAAACCATCATCACATTTGGTGTGTTGGTGAGTAACACTGAATAATAACGTTCTTTTCTTGACAACAAAATTCCACATTGTTCTTCAATGCTGCCAGAGACATGAAACTTTATGTTTACATAACTACCAAAATGTAAGAAAACAGTGTTGCTGTGTTGCTTTTGCAGCCACCGCCCTCGTTTAAGCTGAATAATAGTATTGGCACATTTCATTATGCAGATCACAGCAGCACAAGGCTTTTGGACCTAAATGAATGGCCACAGAGTTAATACGATTATTGGAGGTGGGGTCGATGTTGCATTGAACCTCAAAATATTCCTTCTCCCTGCCTGCAGTGCAGCACTTTGTCACACTGATTGAGGGGTTGTTTGAAGGCGTCGCAAGTTTAATGTTGATGTTGGTGGTAAACTTGGCTGGCAGCGTGCTGCTGTGGCGTTACACTCCAGGAGGCTGCTCCTCACGGGCTCTTAAAAGCTGGGATTTGGTTTGCTGGGAGGCTAAATCTGGCTTTGCCAGGCCTTAATCTTGGGCACCGGGTCACTGAAACACAGTGTGACTGGCATACAGAGGGGGTTAATTTGTATTTGCATGTATAGAGTAATAGTGTGCATGTGTTTACTGTGTAGAATCCTGATCTGTAGCTTAATATTAATACCAGCTGCAGGACTGGAATTTAACGTTAATCTGTCTGTGGCTGAAGTAACACAATGTAAACAGTCGCAGAAAGAGAGAACGTGGTATTTGACTTTAGTGGAGGCAGAAAGTTTTGTACTTGAATAAAAATTAGCATTGTCTGAGTTTGGCTTGAGGCCTGAAGCTGCTGTCAGTGTTTTATGTTATATAATAATACTAAAGATCATTTTCCTTGAAAGTGGGCAAAATGTAATACAGTTGTCCATGTAAGGAATTCTTATATAAACTCTCACAGCCTGTGCAATGTATTTGACTTCATAACGTAATGAGAGTAACTATTAAAATCCTCCTTCTGGCTTCTTCACCTTCTGTTGAAATTTGCTGGATATTGATGCATTTTGCCAAAAGTGTTGAGACAAATCACTTAAGTTCTCACAAACATGGAGTAATGGAGCAGCTGAACATTTCTAATATCATAGCTGAGTGTTCATTATTCAGATCATCTCTAAGTGCAAGAGTAATATATTATGAAAACCTTTGATCTTTCCTTAAATTCCCTCTTTTTTTTAACTTTTGGTGGACACATTTTTATAACCCTAAAAACTCTCCGGTACGTCACCACGAAACTGGTGGCCAAAATAAAAACAGATTTCTGCGTTTTGAAGATATCTGAGCAGTAAGAGTCACATGTATAAGCTGTGTGAAGAACAGATCTCCTCATTCGCTTGAATCATTGTACACTTGATTTTCTTCTTTGTAATGAACTCCTCTCTGTCAGCCAAGGCAGCGCTTCTAATCTGTGCAGGAATGCACCATATTTTGGACCCATTACCAGCCTGCCAACTCCAGGCTCTCTCTGCTGCAGCACATCTTCCCACAGGCTCGGCTGACTGATCGATAGACCACTTAGCGGCCGTGAGCTACACGCATCCAAGTCATTTGACCTGCTGGAGCTGTGGGAATGGGCACGCAATCCAATAAGCATCGAGCCACTGAGACAAGCGAGCTGGACCGCCAACTCAAGGAACTTCCTCCTCTCAGAGGATGGGAGGGGAGGCAGATCCAGTACTCTGCAGAGCTTCCTCTTTCAAATACAGTCACATATGGGGAGATAAACATGTGGCTCCTCAATGAAATATTGATTTTGTCTCAGAAACTCTACACTACATCGAAATAGATCCACAACCCAATTCTTCATAATAAGTGCAGGGAAAGATAGAGACATACTTCATTCTGTATTTCACAATTTAAACTACCTGGGTACTGCTGTATTTTCAAAAGTAATAATACATAAATCGTGAAATACATAAACTTTTATACAACTTTTGGCCACTGACATATTAAAAACAACAACAAATTGAGCAGGTATATCTTTGAATGTTTCCAAGTAAACCAGAGTCAATAAAATAAAGTTAGTCGATTAAACCATTCTTCATCTTCATGTATTTTCTGTATCATCATTCATCCTATCATTATAAATTAAATATTATCAGGTTTTAGAATAAAAATAACACTCCAACACGCATCAGTCACAACAGAAGAGTGATTTATCTTACTTATAACTAACTTTTCTTACAGTTTCATGCAGTTCGTACACCAACGAAACCAATGAATAAATTCTGCCAAAAGGCCCACAAAGGAAGCTGAAGCCACCTGCTCTACTTTACTGCTATGAATGAGTTTAAACACGCCTGTTATTCTCTCCGCCTTTCTCCTCCTCAGCTTTCCCTTCTTCTCTTCTTCTGTCGCTATAATTCATGTCTGCTAATGCAGCAGCCACTGAAGTACATAAAATTATGAAACATTTCCCAGCAACCTCATAGATCTCAAGTAACACCTGCCATAAAAAAACCCCTCCTCGTCAGTCTTACACCCCCCTCACCAACTTTCATCTGCAAACAAATCAGGTTATTCAACTATTTAGACCGACATGAACCCTTCATTTATATAAAAGAAGTCATTTATAAGCAGTGTTACTTTCTATTATGATAAAATCAAAGATAATAAATGTGTTCTGTGATAATTAACTAAACATTATCAATAGTCATCTTTGCATCTCTTTGTAAACAGTTTGTATCTTTTTCTGGATGTTTTTGCTTCTCTTTGTGGTCATTATGCACCTCTATGTGTTTGTTTCTGTGTCCCTGTTTCGTTCCTGTGTCTCATTGTGATCATTTTGTGTTTCTTTGTGGTCATTTTGTACCTTTTTTTTGGTTCATTTTCATCTCTTTGTTGTCGTTTTTACGTCTCTTTATGGTCAGTTTTTGCATCTCTTTGTGGTAATTGTCTTTCCAACAACAAATGCTTCTTACAGGCATTCTCACTAACAAGCCAACCATCTATAGCCATCATAACCTGGTGAGGGCGGTGGGAAGCGGGGGGCTTAGTGGGTTTGCCTGACACTTTTATTAGGAAAATATTCTCATTTAAACAACCTACATGTTTCCAGAAATACTCTAATCACTCCAATCAAAGTGGCTCTGTAGCCAGATTGGCTACAACCTGATTTGTTATTCTCCTATCTCCCCTGTCAGACGGTGGAGAGGAGAGCGCAGTCGGAGGCCTTGGAGGAGTCTGAGTGCCAGCAGATAATGCAGTGAAGTCCAGACAGACAATCATATTGATGACTCTTGGAGGGGAAGAGAATGGTGAGAAAGTCGTGGCGCCAGGCAGACATTAGTCTAAGAGGACATTAAGTCTCTTACTTCCAGACAAACAGCAATGATCTGATGAAAGGGAGAACAGTAAATATGATTGCAGTTAATACCATACAGAGAGGTGATACCTTCCTCTCTGTTACACCTCCCCCACTTGCAGGTTGAGCTTCTACAGATATGGGGTGGACAAAACAGCAGGAACACCTCACACCTTGGAAAACAAATTATTATTCCAAGCAGAGCATTTTTTCATGTTTAAAAGCATGTCTACAGGGGGTTTGACCACATCAGCTGCCTCAGTTGTTTAACTTATTACTTAGACGATTTTGATTGTTTATAAGAAATACAAACAAGCCCTCCC
>JBBPCS010001776.1:0-14511 GCA_037974645.1 Hollardia meadi
ACACACACACACACACACACACACACACACACACACACACACACACACACACACACACACACACACACACGCAGCCCTCCTCCTGTCCTTCCTTCTCTGTTTATGTCAAGGTCTTTATAAAGGAGGCAGTTGACAAAACTGGATCCATAATGGTATTAACTCTGTCATTAACACTTGCCTCTTATGCATGAAGACATCAGGCAATCGCACAAAAACATGCTGTGACATGCGCATGCGCGCGCGCACACACACACACACACACACACACACACACACGGTCTCAGCAGCAGCTGTTCGTCCCAATCCCATAATCCCTGTAGATGGAGGAGATGTGTGAGTGTGCGGCGACATCTGCTTCTCCCAGTGTGGCCCTGTCATCAATGGTTTGTCTGGGTCCTAAGTTTAGTGTCTGAGCAAACTTGCAGGACAAAGGACAGAGCAGTGTTTACTGATCTTGGCCAGTTATATTAGTCAGAAGCAGCAGAGTTATTATGAGAACCAGTTTAATAAATTAAAAAGATCAATTAGGGATGAGTGATGTGGATAAAAAAATTTCTGTCACAGTGTTTGTAATTTTATATCACTATGGTAATGTCTATTGTGATATAGTAAATTGTCCGGAAAGTCAATGAAGGAGTTATACTGTAAATAAAATAAAAAATAAAAACGGGATTATCTGTCTTTTTAATTAAGGTACTTCATCAAGTTGATGCAAAAATCCTGTAATTCTCTTAAATAGAGATATTTAAGTAAAAATGACCAGGACCAGGGATGGTCTCTCAAAAAGGTTGGATCCATTATGGGAAATGCAGGAATTTTAGAGCCTGACCCATGTAAGGAATGAAAAGTCTTGATATTTTGGTTTCTGCTACTTATATTTTAACAATTGTTTTTAAAACCTGTCTCCCAGTTTTATGGAAGTGCAATGTTAAATTGCTGGAGTACCCCTTTAATAAAATAATGCTCTGGGACATTATTGGACTGGATCATTGCTGCGTGTTGTCATCCTAATATTCTCACGACTTTATCACTTTTAACTGTCAGATTGTCACAAAAAAGGCCCAAAAATGTCCCCAAAAATAATTTAACTTCAGTTAAACTTTTGATCAGTGACCCTTTATAATGTGTACAATTTTTTAAAAATCCCTGACACTGTATTAAATGATTGTACTCATATGAACCCTAAACTTGACCTTTGTTCCTCTTCAGGTCAAAGAGGAGATGCTGCTGGAGGCGCTGACGACCAGGAAGACAATGACTGTTGGAGAGCGGCTCATCGTACCCTACAAACTCGCTGAGGTGACCTTTTTAGTTTTACCACATCATCCGCTTTAAGAACTACATCAAAATGTGACACCTTTCCAGTTTCAACACACACAGACTTTATTTGACCTTCTAAAACTGATGACCTATTACTGGTAAACCCCCTCTGTCAGCCTGTCTGGTCCCTTATTGTCAATACACATTTAATGAAACCCAGAGGATGCTAAACATTGAGGGACAATTTAAAGTAGTTCTTCTTTGCTACTAATGGTCAAAAGGGCCTGTGTGATGTGGCAGGAGGGGCGTAGCATGAATAAATTCCAGTCAGTCTCAAGACGGCATATTGGAGCCAAATGTTTTGTCTTGTGCGTCAGCTGTAAGGGAGATTCTCTGTTTGTGTGTGCATGCTTCGGAGCTTTTCTGGGGAGTTTGTTGTGGCACTTCCCCAGCCCCCACTGCTTCTTTCTAAAGCTCTTTTGATAGAGGTCTCTTCCTGTTTCCTGTCGAGTCAAGGAACAGTGCAAAATTAACCCTGTCCACACAGCCCTCTGGATTTAGTCTGTGAAATGTACCTCCTGGATACTTCAGTTGACCTATATAGATGTCTATCTTTGCGGTAGTGAGTATTATTATTCAGTGGTTTTCGTTCATCTCTCCATCTCCGAGACCTTAATGGTTCAGTTTAGAATTGAATTTGGTCCAGTTACTCCTCAAGTTTGGTCCACTCTGCTTGTGACTGCAGGGCCTTTGTCTGAGGAAGGAAATGCTACACATACATAGTCTTTTACCCTGCTTAGCTCCACCCCCACCATCTGATCAACAAGATAGTTTAGCCCAACAATGGTTGTTCCCACTCTCATACACCCCCCATCTATCCAGTCATGTGGTCTGTTTTCAGGAATGTGCAACCTCCACTGGAATATACAGTACAGAGGCCAAAAGCCAGATCCCAAGTCTGTCTCTGTTTGTCTCTTTCTATCACTTTCTCCTTTAGTCACACATGTTTCAAACACATAAATTCTCTTTTTCTAGACTAGCTGTGTAACAGAGGCTCAGGCTTCGACCTGGACAAGGGCTGCAGCTATGATAAACCCTGTTCTGGATCTTAAAAAGTTCCCTCCTCTCCTTCCCGAAGTGGCCTCATCTTGAAAGGAGTGAGAGGCAAATGGAAATAGGAAAGACATTGAGAGAATGAAGAAGAGATCTCCAATCTCCAAAAGTCCCCCATTGACAATTAACTGGGAATCCACTGATGCACGCTCCAAGAGAAGAGTCCGTCACCATAATCTTGTGTCATTAAACCTGCAATAACTGATTTTTTGGGGGGGGCATTTTGGGGCAGACAAACCAAGCTGCACTGAGCAGACAAAGTGTGTTATCTTTCAGTGTGTTGCTCAAAAAAAACCCATGGATTTTCATAGCTCTGTTTTTGGTCTCTACTAACTCCTGAGGGAAGTATCTGGGTCTGTAAGATACTGAATGCTGTACTATGTTCACCAGCTACAGTCGCTAACTTTGTCTGTCCATGGTTTGTTGCTGGGCAGGTCATGTACCGTGGGTTGAAAGAGCTTGTTCTGCCTGATCCATCTCAAAACAACACACAACATGAGAGCGGTGAGAGTGAACCAAAACAGTAAAGGTTGTTGGCTATAAAACCAAATCAGTGAACTGGAAGATGTCATCATACTTCTATTTTTTGTTATTGTTTTGATTGAGAAAACCCATAGTGGCAGGAATTCACAAATTGTGCATTTAAGTCAAGCTAGCAGGCATTGACGTAAGGCAAACCTACCACGCACAACACACAATACAACACAAGTTTGTATTCTGCACTTGTCAGCACCCTTATTTACACAATGCATTCTCTAGACACTAACCTTAACCATCACAACAATAAGCCCAAACCCAGCCCTTATCCTAACCTTAAACTAAACCTAAGCAAAGTCTTTACCTTCAAAGAGCCATTTGAAAAAGTGACCATCAGCCAAAATGTCATCACTTTCCAAAAATGCCTTCATTCTCTGTATCTAACACACAAATTGTTCCGAAAACGAAGCCCTGCCCTGATCTGACTGAAGGCCGTGGGAGCGAGGTGAGGCCACCTGTTGAATCCATAACACAGCTGTTTTTATACAAAGGAAATATAGGGAAAAAAAGGCCTGGCAAATGTTGCTGGTTCTTCTCAGAAACAATTTCTTCCTACTTGGATGAGAAAAATGTGCTAGGCAGCTGTCACATCCACCCACAGTGGAGATGGGAAGATTTTGGCAAGCCGTCTGACCTGCTGAACCTCAGTCGGCTGCAGAGTCGAGGTTGGATGGGCCTTGGTTGAGTCAGATGGAATGCATTTATGAATTGCTTGGTTTTGGTGCCAGAGTAATGAGAGTGATTCCTAATTCAAGCAGGAAAAACTGTGCTTGGCAACCTGTAAAGAGGTCAGAATCTGGAGTTAAGTTAGTTAATGTCTGTGTGCCTAGTGGCTCAGCTTAATGTCTCATTAAAATGCAACATTTTAGTTTTGAATTCAGCCTTTGAGTCTTTTTCAAGCCCCCCCCCTAATTTTGTCTTGTGGTTCTGTTACTCACAAACTCAATCCGTCAAGACAACAGGAGATTAAGATTAAAAAGAGCCTAATTTCTAATTAATAAACCATTCTGCTGCTTATGTTTCAAGATTTTTATAAGCAAATGCTCCACTTAGAAAAGGCATAAAAACATCTAGGTTTATGTCATCAGTTATGCTCCGTGATGAAGAAATCTGGGATTTTGTTTCTTCTTTTCACTGATTATATAGCAAAATAGGTGTCATCTCATACATTTAGCATAGAAAGTAATGAAAGTTTGCATATTTTTCATTTCTTTAATGGTAGTTTTTGCACACATATATTTTTCACATTAAAACTTTCCTATGTGTCAATGCTGGAAATGATGGTACTGACATAGTCCGCTAAAGGAGAGAAGAATTGTAAATGGACTTGCATTTATATAGCGCTTCTCAAGTCTACTGACTCCTCAAAGCGCCTTTAGAACACATTCACCCATTCACACACATTCATACACTGGTGGCAGCTCATCAGGAGTGGAGTTCACACATACACTCACACACCGATGGTTCAGTATCTTGCCCAAGAAACGCCGACTGCAGGGATCAGGGATCGAACCACCGATCCTCGGATCAATGGACGACCGCTCTACCTCCTGAGCCACATTCATTACAAAATCCAAAAATCCCATATTATCATTGTTAAACATTTATTGTAAAATGCGCTCGTCGTGCATTGAAAACGTCACACTAGACTCCGACGCTGCTGTGTTACTTGTCACACCTCTTTTAATTGCGGAACGCCGGCTATGCTACAAAAAAATCGCACAGTGGTGCAGCGTTATGACACTGTTGCTTTGTTTGGTGTAAATTAACAAAGGCGGGGTAGAGAAGGTTCTTGCAGCGATATTTCACAATCTCTGTGTAAAAAGGGCTACTGTATGTGCATCATAATGGCATCCTGCATGTGTGTGAGCTCATGTCTGTCAAGATTAGGTGCGCTATCTGACTTTGACACTTTTGATGTAGCTACAGATAATCTGACTCCACCACTTCCTTCTTCTGTTTAAAGACAGACATGGAGAAGGGGAAGTGAGGGGTTTGCATTCACAAAAAGGTTCTGCTTCATATCAGAAACTGTTTTAAAGTGGTTGAAACCTCCTAGTGAAAATGTATACATACAGTATATAGTCATGCACATATATGTGCACTCCTGGCCAAAAACAACTATATAAATACAAATTAAAAACAGATGCACATTGGCATATTTTGGTGAAACACACACGTACGCACAAAACATCCTGCAGCGAGGAAGCTAGCAGGCCACGTGCAGTGTGAGCCCATGCTGGTGTTTCACACCTCCTGTGGTTCTCAGGAGAGAGAAAGAAATGGAAAGTGAGAGAACAACAACATCCCCTCAGCAGAGCCTCATAATCACAAACACCAGTTAAGACCTGGTTTAACACCCAGTTACAGTTTACAAAAGTCTCTGATAAAGTCCTGCTAATTATTTTGTCAGTGTCTTGGGTGGCCCTCCAGTAAAACATTTTCAAGCCATTTTGCATCCAGCTATGTTCCCTCCTAGTTCTGAACTGGCCCCATTGTGATGAATAATTAAATTACACGGCAAACACAGAGACAATGCATGCTCAGTGAGCACGTCAAATGTTCACGTCGCATCTGCCAATCTCTAAAGCATTTAAATCGTGGTTCTTCATACGTTGTATTATTCATAACAATCTTGCATAACTTTCTGGGAGCAGGGACGTCACAGGCCTGCTTGCTAAAAATAATAAACGATCAATAATGCAAGAGTGAAGAGGCAGCTTTTAAAACGCACAGTTTTGCTTCATCATGACTGTTGGCTGCATGGGGCCTCTGCAGGCAGCGTTTCTCACAAAGTCAGGGCATCCACATCGGGGTTTAATCAGGTTCACAGTGGAACATTTTTATATTTTATTTTTATATAACTGGTTAAAGACAGTTCTTTTATTCAGCTTATTGCTTTATTCTGCCTGATTTAGCTTTAGACCAACTTCCTCTAAACTTTTGGGTTTTCTTCAAGTTGCTTCCCTCTGGGCCAGGGTTGTAACACAGTGACAATTAAGTAAGTTAAATATTTACTTCACAAGGTCAAGTCTGTCTTAAAACAACAGGTTTCCATATGTGCATCAAAACAGGCTTTGCTTACTGTAATCTTTCCTCCTCTTCGTAAGGACCATTAAGAGATCCATTCCCTAATCAATTTCAGTGTAGGTGATGGAGCAGAAAATCCACAGTCCTTGTTCTATCATGTGAAATTACATTTAAGTGTTTTGCTGGTAATATGTGGCTTTAGTAGTCTGAGGTAGACGAGTCATGTGTTCATCTTACAGTCTTTTTTAGTACAAAATTTCCTCTTTGTGTTCCAAACCCTTCACTTCAGCTCAGCAAAGGAAAGACTGTCTGGGGAAACAAAAAGGAGAATGATTGATTTATGATTTGATTCACTCAGACTGCTGAAGCCTGATATTATTAGCTTCATGTTTTAGTGTTTCATGTGGAAAATTTGGTCCCGCATCACTTCCATTAGAAGTGCATTAGCAATGGATCTTTTAATGCAGAGTATGATTGATAATGAATTGCAGCAAGCAAAACCTGTTTCAGTGTTCTCACAAATGTTTAACGACGGACTTCATAAGATGTGAACCTACTGCATCCTTTAAGAACATTCCTTATTTACAAGTATTGTTATTTGGATTCAGAGCAACAAACTGCCACTTTTAAAAGTGCAAGTTCAACATGTGCAGTTGCACTTTCATGCATGCGTCCAATCCTGATAATGGGACTCAATTACCATTTTCTTTTACTTCATTCATTCATTCTTACAAATTATACAGCTGTTGCCATTTTTCTGTCACTACATTTAATTAATTTGGTTATCTACAGTACGAAGAAGAAAAAGTGTCCATTCTTAATCCTGTCAGCCAAGTTCTGATTGGTTGACTGTTTCTCCGATTAGTGAAAATAGTCATCAGTGGGCACAACACCCATTGTTAAAGAAACTTGAGAGCTGGACTGGGAGATAGATGTCATGTTATCTTGTCTGTAACCTAGCAAGCAGGATGGTAACCAGTGAAGTGTTTAATGAAATGTGTTTATAAATCACAGCATGATTTTGTGTTTGTTTTTAACTTGCTAGTGGTTGTCACAAATGCAGACGTTTCACCCTCCTTGCTTTCTATTTGTTTTGTTTCTATTGTGAACAGGGTCTTGAGGTCTCCGTTGTAATGCACAACGATTTCGGGGTTCCTGCCATAAATATGTTTGACCTAGTTGCAGCAGATTGTTTTTGTCTTGTTCCACTCCTTATTCAACATAACACTTCTTACTGCCAAAGAACATGCTCTGGTGTCCAAGTCTCCATTTAAATGTGCTGAAATGAACAAGTGATCCATAAAAAAAAGTTCCAAATAGTGCAGGTCTGGAGGCACTTTAGACTATGGTGCCCGAATGAAAACAACTTAAGTAGCACTTTGCACAGCAAGACTACCAAACATGAGCTCAGTGCCTTTGAGTTGTGAACAGTCTGGGAGAGGCGTTACAGCAGCTCTGTGGCATTTACCATCTCTAAATTATAGTAGCATAGCTGCAGTTAGCAATGGTGGTACCTTACTCTATCCAGAGTTTAAAAAAAACAAACACCTAAACTAACTCTTGCATTTATGTTTTAAATTATATTATATTAAACAAACAAGAAATAACATTTTAATTAGTAAAATTTGGAGGAGCTTGTAGGCAGATTTTTTTATTTCCAGTCTTTATGTTAAGCTAAGCTAATCGCCACCAGGCCCTTGCTTTATATTTAGAAATCCTATGAGACTAGCTAAATTTCTATAGTGGCCTGCTCTAAACTATTAGCTGTATTATTTGATTTAAAACACTATCCATTGATTAATGGTTCACCACAGCAACTCTGAACCGTCCATCTCTGCTTTTCCTTGCGGTCTCTAGATGTTTTTCTCAGTCCCATCAGATGACTCAGCTCCTCCCTGTGCAGCAGTTCATTAGACCTCTTCTCTGTCCATTTCACACATCTAACATGGCACTGATCCAGTTCCAAAGAGAGAGGGAACATTAATGTTGTTGCTCTGACCTAAGCTACTGCAGTTGTCAGGTGTTTGGGTTTGACACAGTGACGTCGACAGGTTTCTATTGTTCTGTCACACAATGAAAAGACAAAAAATGAATAAATAAATGGGTTAATAAAGGGATGGAAGTGTTTTACTGGTTGCATAAGTGTTCCCTCTGTATTCCTTTAAGTCTTGTGGGCAAACACAGCAACACTAACAATACTGTGAAAGAAAAATGGTCGAGCAGCAGAGCAAAGTTACTTCAGGCCGTGATAGGTGATAAAACGCATATCAATGGCTACTGTTCTCGATTAATAAATCCACATGTTTTTGATCAGGAAGAAACTGACGTGTGTTTGTGTGTGTGTGTGTGTGTTTAGGCGGGCACGGTAAGGGACTCCATGGCGAAGTCACTGTACAGCGCACTGTTTGACTGGATCGTGTTCAGGACCAACCATGCCCTGCTAAACAACAAGGACCTGGAGGACAATTCAAAGGTAGGAATGAAAACACAAACAAACTATTTATTAAGAGATTGTTGTTTTCGTTATGTTTTTTTTATAATATCATGTGCTCTTGTGTGTGAGTGCGTGTGTTAATTAATTGCCAGTTTTCAAAAATTCTGTTCTCTTCCATTCCAATGGGTTGACGGTTTAAATTCATATAAAAGGTGTTGAAGGGTTTCTGTCTCAGTGCTGCCTTCTCAAAATAAGACGGCACCTTTAACCACATGTTAAAGTCAGTTTATACCAGTTAGCTGAACTGCACCACCACTAGGTGGAAATATTTCTCAGGCTGAGCTTATGGATTACATGAAAACTTTGACATGTCAGTTACTAGCCTGATTTTCACTTCTTGTTAACTAACCGGAGCCAATTAGATTATTTGCAAACTGTCAAACTGTGTGTCACACAAAACACGAACCAGAAAAATGTAATTCTCTTTGCTACTTTTGAGTCAACCAACTGAAACTGTTGACAGCTTTTTTCTCTGTTAAACATGCAATTTGTAAGATAGTCAAGTCTCATTCCCAGGTCGTCAAATACTGACAATTTTGGGTGTGTGGCCTTGCCTGACCCACCAACCCACACTGTGAGTATTTGACGACCCAGGAAAACGGTATTTGATGACCTGGGAATGAGACTCAACATCTTACACATTGCACCTTTAATGTGTCTTATGTTTTCAAGAAATGCATTAACCCAGGACATCTTAGCCTATGTAACCAACCAATGTAAGTTGGTATTTAGTAGTGTTGTTGATGAGGTAGCCTCTCTGATCCACTAGCTCATCTGCAGCACAGGTATCACATTATAACTTTACAACTGGCCCTAAACGTGCCTTCTGACTGGGAGAGTCTGCAGCTCATGGTTAGCTCTGAGTACCAGCTGGCTGTTCAACCAGAGACACTTCAGACGCCGAGACTGTTCACTGACGAGTTATTTCCTGTATCTGTGTCACATGGGTTTATCGTCACTGCCCCGCCCCTTTAGGAGACTAGCGACAGGCCCAGAGTCTATTCATTCTTTTGGGAGAAGTGAACGTGAGCGCAGATTATGATCGAGTCTTTGCCCCCATAGTCACCAGTTTACCATTTTGTTCACAAGCCACATATCTTCGAAACATTCTGACACTAAAATGGCATTTTTCTGCTGCCTTTTTTAAATCTCCTGGGAGTGAGGGAGCAAGCTGAATTTGGAGGTGGAGGAAACTGAAACTTTGCACATTTTAAACCAGATTTTTATCGTTACAATGTGGGTAGTACTGTATATGCAAATGAACAGTGGTAATCTTCCCTCCATGTCGCCTGCACCGAGAGCTCCCCGCTCTTTTGCAAACATAGTTATTTTTCTGGCTCTAGGGCTTTTGTAGAGATTGTACTTCCACATTTTTGTATGCCAGCCTCCACAGACACAAAGAGTATAGAAGTTGAATCAAGAAGAAGAGAGAGACTGACTGAACTAGTCAGTGCTGATCAAATATCAAATATATACCACCATACTGCACTGCTTATTTCTCGCCTGAAATGTTTTCAAAAACATATTTTAGTGTACTGTTTGGCTGTAATATGAGATTGTTTGTTCCTGCCCAGTCAGCCATAAAGTTTCTTGTTTCATAAACCCACCAGTGGGAGCGTTTATTGGTCTGGTTGTTGTAGTTTCCCAAGCTTTTGAACAAAAAGGGAAAACCACAGCCCTTTTTCTGTTTGTTTGTCTATTTCTGATCATGTAGCACCGATTTCAGAGATATTTGCATCTTTCTACCTGATCAGCAAACACAGGATAAAGCAGGCAGAGGTCATCAATGAGGCCAGTAAATTAATCAGAAGGGCTCAACCTCTGGCAGGATGCCTCTGTCTGCAACATAAGACATTTATCCTACAGGCAACTTAAGCTGCTTTTCTAAAATTTTGTGTGTTATATTTTGTTACTGTTAGTGTTTTGCTTGTGTGGTGTGTGCACATGTTTTGATATTGTACAATTCTTCTTTTCTATTCTATTATTTCTGTCTCTGTAAGCAGCGACACCCACAGCTTCACCTTGAGTAACAGAGCAAGTAAAACATTACACTGATGTATTGTATCAGCCTTTTTTGTGGCAGACATTTTGACACAACTCAAAGCCACATGTGTAAATCATGTACCATTTAGCTGCATACCATTTAGCATTTACCATTTTATACTGATGGAGGAGAAACATTTACCTCCTAAATCAGCATCCCTTTGTCCTGTTCATGTCTCCTCTTTGTTCTTTTTGTCTTCCCTCATCTGTCTGACTCATGCACCCCATCCTGCTGCTGTCTGTCTGTCTGTCTGTCTGTCTGTCTGTCTGTCTGTCTGTCTGTCTGTCTGTCTGTCTGTCTCTGTCTGTCTGTCTGTCTGTCTGTCTGTCTCTCAAGACTTGATTCCTGGCTTTCTGGCTTTCTCCACTCCCAGAGGCAGGGAGAGGTGCGATATGAAAATTCCACTCTTTATGTGTGTGTTGGAGTGGCAGCTGGCAGTTCAGACCCTGTGGGGGAACATTTTGTGTGTGTGTGTGTGTGTGTGTGTGTGTGCACGCGTGCGTGCGTGCGTGTGTGCGTGCGTGTGTGTGTGTGCGTGTGTGTGCCAAGAGCATTGGGGCAGATGGCATCAAGTTCCCCTCAGCTCAGTTTACCCCCTGTGGTCCACGACTGTTCCAGTGCTGTGTGTGTGTGTGTGTGTGTGTGTGTGTGTGTGTGTATGCATGCGTGCTTCCCTTGACACTGACATCATCTGTGCGTGCTTGTCCTCCCTCAGTGCTGTCAGGGGGTTGATGAGGTTGCACTTTCTGTCAAGGTCATTGTTCTTATGTACCAATAACAGTTTATATATGTGCACCGTGTGCTCACGTATGTTTGGATGCCAGAAAAAAAAAAAAAAAATTGCCCTTCAGAGAGAAATAAAAGGCTGCTGGATAAATTTCAATTAAATTGGAAACAGCTTTTACAGCCCATTTCATAATTAAAGGCCTTCTTTGAGTGAACGCCTTCTACAGATGGTGTATATTAATGATATATGATGATATGAATCTTACTGTCATGCAGGAGAGCAGCTGGGTCACTGAATATGTAAAGAATGGGATATAAAAAGAAACACAATAAAAATACCTCTAGATAGAGACGATAAAGAATCATACATTTTTACTAATGTTTACAGTGTTGCTCGAGGATATTTTTTTTTCTTCATATTTTTTATTGCGCTGTCTGTCTTTTTCACCAGATCCTGTCTATAGGAGTCCTGGACATCTTTGGCTTTGAGGATTATGAGAACAACAGCTTCGAACAGTTCTGCATCAACTTCGCCAACGAACGGCTCCAGCACTACTTCAACCAACACATCTTCAAACTGGAACAGGTAGAGTCTTATTTTCTCCTCTCGATGCCATTTCAGCCATTTTCTTTACCATGCAGACAATGATTATCGTGCAGCTCCTGATAACATTTCATTGTATATATAGATTTTTTTTGCTTAACTGCCAGTGTGACAATGTTAACAACCCCCCAACATTCCTACATGATCTGTTATTGTGTGTCTTGGTATTCAATGATGTCATTTTATGCACTGGCGTCACTTCATTGTGGCGGCTTCACATTGTGCGAAAATGCCTCTATGCTTTTGATTGATTCAACTGATGGAGTGAAGAAAAGACCTCCCTGACTTGTCAAACTGGTGAAAATGGATGACTTCCTCCTCGGCGTAGAGCTTTAACGCAGTACAATAAGATTTAACACACTGAGAGAGAGGAGCTGCTTTTGTAATGCTGGTTAAATGAGATTTTTTTCAAACATCTTGGTTATTTAATTTGATGTTGCCTTTTTCGTCTCCCCTCGGCATAGTGCTATGCTCTGCTCATATGATAAACATACACTTTCAATAAAGGCTAAAAACAGGAGTTAGACTTTAAAGTTGTTCCTGCTCAATATTGGATAAAAAAAGTTTAATTATAGTGATTACAAACAAGAAAAAGATTATATACTATAAACAAGTTTGACAAGTATTTAAAAAAAAAAAATAGGCCGCCTACAGTAACAGAAAAACTTGATTATTCCCAAATCTGTCAAATTAGTAATTTTTTTCCCTTTGATGCCAGCAAGTATCACCAGTGAAAGACCATTTAAGGAATAGTTTGATATTGTGTGAAATTCTGTTATTTGCTTCATGGCTAAGAGTTAGATGAGAAGATCAATACCACTCTCATGTCTGTATGGTAAATATGTAGCTGGAAACCAGTAGCCAGTTAGCTTAGCTTAGCATAAAGAGTGGAAAGCAAGAGGTGTAGCAAAGAGTATCCTCCCCAGCTCTGCTCTCCTACAGTCAGTAAATACAATCACTTCTAGCTCAAAAGACCAAGATGGCAACAGCCGCAATGCCAGACTGAACGGGTGCCTATTGAGTAATCAAAAAATATCCGCCGTTGGTCACACGGGGTCACAAGTAAACATGCCTTCGTTTTAACCAGCCAAAAATGTTAGAACTAGTGCTCTAGATCACCAGCATTAAGTGCAAAATGTAATGAATATAAGTAGAACAAGAATACAACAGATTTACTAGGGGGGGAAAAAATCAGCAATGAGGAGGAAATTGAAAGGATAGTTGTTGTACTGCTGTTTTCTGTTGTATTCTGCTGTATGTCCTACAAGCACATTTAACACTGCTGTTACCAAGTTCACATAACAATAACGCCTTTTTTACTTTTCTTGTCAGAATGTGGTCATGGAAGATAATCTGCGACAGTTATCTTTCTAATTTTTCAATGAAAAATAGAAACATGGCTCTATCACTTATGTATTTTGTGATTTAGGCTTCAAAATGACCTCTCTTTGTACCCACTGTGCCCCTCAACCTGCTTGCACTTCTGTTAGTGATCTCTACTTTTGAAAATAATGCTTTCTGTCAGTCACTACCTGTAGATAACTAGACGTACCAACCCTCAACAAGACTCCATTCTGAAGGGTCAACCCCATACTCTATGGTTAAATTAGCTATGGATATAAGAAATGTACACTGCAAAATGTAAACTGCAGGATTAACTGTTCTACTTTTACTAGTTTTCTTCTTCTGCTGAATGGTGTCAGATTAACATTAGCAGACCTTTCACTCGTGTAAACAACCGGTCTTTGCAAGTTGAATATTCACGTATATGACACCTTTGTGCTGGACAGCCACTTCCCATCTGAAATTACAGCACAAGGAGCTGTAATGACGTAAGTAGTTTAAGTTCACATGCACATCCATTGAAGTAAAAGGTCAGAGGAAAAAGTGCTGAGTGGCCAGAACAGGCTGGGTTAGAGTGCAGGAGTCTGAGCTGCATGTTTCCTGACAGCTCAATGCTGCTAACACAGCCAACAGTTTTACATTTATTCTGACTGAGTTTGTTTTTTTCTTTGTTTACTCTTTGAATGGCCTCCCTCTTCCTTTCCTTTTCCTTTTTCTTTTCATGTGTAATTTAAACACTGCTTCTTTTAGCCATAACTGATCAGAGAGATGTCAGCGCTAGCTTCATAACTTCCCTCTCTCTAGTGCACTATTGCTGGTCCACTAATCCCTGTCCCTGACCAGCTATATTATGTATTCATTATGCTCATTTATTTAAAAAAAACAACTTCCAAACCACTTAATATTCAGTGTGCATGTTTTATTTTTTTCTTTCCAAATCGTAACCATAGAACGAGGGAGGGAACAGTGAGAGGGTTAGAAAGGGATAGGGATATTTTAGTGGAGATAATGAGTCTCAATCAGTTGGAGTGTCACAGTTGGCTGTCGGCTCTTGTCTCCCTCGTACTGAACCCTGATTGGCCGTGGCAACTTAGCAGACGGGCCCATCGCTTAAGGCTAGATGAGGAAAGGAACAGAGAGAAAAAAGGGCTTTCAGTAAACGAGTGCAGTAATGTCCCTTCACCCTCAATGAAGATCACAGACCATTGATGCTCTAATGGTTCTGTTATCTGTTTCTGACAGTAACCCTCAGGCCCTACACACACACACACACGCACGCACGCACACACACACGCGCACACACACACACACACACACACACACACACACACACACACACACACACACACACACACACAC
>JBBPCS010001777.1:0-14510 GCA_037974645.1 Hollardia meadi
GGAAGAAAACTGGATTGGATTTTTAGCGATTTTGATATAAAAAATATGAAGAAATTAGATTTTTGTAATTTTTTGGCCATACATGTTAAATTGATGCACAATACGCCCAGGGATGTGATCTAAAAGGGTTACAAAGACATTTTTCATTTCAGCTCGACTTTAAAACAGTAAAACCGGACAGGCACATTCCGCCGGGGATACAAGATTAGGCAGAACACCGGCTGACGATGCAAGTCCATTGACAGAAACACACACAGTAAGCAGGTTCACATTTAGGGAGGGACCGACTGTTGACCGGTTTAAATAAACGTTCACTTCGTGTATGACCGCAGACATTTTATATGTGGTCAAAAGGCCAAGCTAAATGGTATTTCACCATGACGTTAGTGCTAACGGGGCTGCTTTAAACAATACCCGTTAAACAAGCAGAATGCCGGTTGAAATAATGATGTGAATGCTCATTAACGACCCGAGTTTTTTCAGTCTCAGGCATAATGTCAAGTGTAATTTCATGTACATAAACGGTCACATCGCTAGCAAGCTACAGTTTATCGATGGAACAGATGATTTGAAACAGTGAAGAAGGAGAAAATCTCACTCACCTCTCACTTCCTCCATGGCTGCGACATCGGCTGTCACACTGCTGCTGACGTCACGACTCGGCCAGTGGCTTCATTGATATTTATTCTAGCTTGACATGTTGATGTAATATCAGAGACAGTTCAGGAGCCGAGACGGCTCACTGACGAGTTACTTCCTGTATCTGTGTCACGTGGCTTTCGTCACTGCCCCGCCCCTTTAGGAGACCAGCGGCAGGTCTGAGTATTCATTCTTATGGGAGAAGTGAACGTGATCACAGATTATGACCGATTCTTTCGCCCCACAGTCACCAAAGTAAACAACGGACACATTTTTCACAAGCCACGTGTCTTCTGAATATTCTGACACTACAAATGCATTTGTCAGACAAACAAATCAGGAGAATATTAACTTTGTTCGAGACCTGTCTCTGCCTCAGCAACACATTCTCGCGAGATCTTCGAAGCAAGGCACTCTGGCGAGATCTCGAGATCTCCAGTGATCATATTAAGCTAGCAGATAAAAACGAGCGACAAAATAAAGCGCAAACATTACATTTCTGTCTGTATCTAATGTTTATTTGTTTCAACATGGACAAACAAAAGTCCTCAGTAATGTGTTAGTGTTAAAATGCCCAGTGGGGATGGGCGGGAGATGAGGCCACGCCCACTTAGGTGACCGGAAGTGTACCATTTCCTACCATTAGCGTAGCTTGTAAAGTGTTATCTTTGTTCTTTCTACCATCTTTGGTAATATGTTGGGCCGATTACAAAAATGCTAAAAACATCGAATTAGTTTTATTTAGTTGTTTATATTTCTAGCAAAAACTGGTTAAAGTTGTACAGAAGCTTTATTTATTGGTCTGAGCTGTATGATCCATTAAAAATAAACATAAATGTAAATCCTGCCGTTTATTTTTTTCTCTATTTATTTATGTTTATTGTTTGTTCTTATTACTTTTTTCTATTGACTTTTTTTTTTTTTTTTACATATTACTGTTGACTAGAATGTATAGAGTCTTCTGTTTTCTGCTTTATTTGCTTTGTGTTCAATAAAGAGAAGAAAAATACATAGCAAATGTAAAGCTCTCTGTGGGAATATCACAGAAATCTACTGAGGAGCGCGATAAAATTGATATAACGTAGGTCCATGGTCCCTAAACTCTGCTGAAAACCGCGCTGCCTTCAAGGGGTGCCCCTGCAATTTAGTATTTCCTTTCCATTAAGTTGAGAGACTTGCGAAAGATAGATTTTAAAAAGAATGGTCAAAGTCGATGCAGCAGAGGTTAAGATATACTTATTTTTATCCTCTGAATCAAGCCTCAAAAAGACTGTATCCTACACTTCCCATTTCATTAGACTTTCCCCACCTGTTTAATGTCCTCATCTTTTAAATGCCATACACCCAGGCCAGTTAACAGGAAAGGTTTAAGGTAAAATATTATACATCCCAAACTTAAAGGTACCGTTACACATGCATGAAATTTGGGGTGTGACCATCCCCTGCGGAGGCATAAATTTGCATCAAAGTTCAGCAATGTTGAACTCCATGCAAAGGGAAGATGCAAATTTACTCACGTGATTCAATATTTTTGTGTGACCGTACCTTAAAGGTTAAATATATGATATTTTGAACATTAATATAGCAGAAAAAAAACTATTTGTTATGTAAAGATACAGTGGAGTAATGGTGTCCTGATCAGAGAAAGATGTCACACTGCCTCTGTGTGTTGTAATCTGAGCTTGTTTTTATTTTGGTAGCCGGGCTGGCCTCCATGGGGAGGACAGAGAGGGACTCTCGTGCACTAACATGCACACGTGGCCAGCCTGGCTACCGAAACAAAATCAAACAGAGAAACTCATATCACAACACACAAAGGCAGTGTGACATCATTCTCCGTTCAGGACGCCATTACTCCATTATATCTTTACATTACTGATAACTTGTTTTGCTGCTATATTAATGTTCGAAACATCACATATTTACCTTTAAGTCAAGGCCTGATGACATCATTGGGGTAGCTTTCTCAGAATCAGTAAATTGTATGTGTAAAAGTATGTATGTTATTTTTTTTTATGTCATTCTTTTTTCAAACACACAACCAAGGTTTCATGAGAAATAGGCTAACTGTCAACCTAGAGAAAATACCAGTTTTTACTGTTGTTAGCAAGCACATTATGGATCCTGTACTACTTTTCTGTGGAATATTATTTAACTTTTATGGTGATTACTCACTCTTAGTGTGATTTTTAAAAGAAACGCCGAGTCTTTACATTAACATTGCATTACTGAACTGAAATCCACAGGTGGCGCGCTCAGCTTCACGAACGTCGAACGTGAGTCAACCGTAATACACGTCATTGTCGAGCTGCCTCAGTGCGCCTGCGCCCTAAACTTTCATTCGAGGAAGTGGTTGGAGAGGCGACTCAAACAAACGACAGAGAAGAGTTTGTTGTTTCGTCGCCGCTCCAGAGAGGACAGAACAGTACGCAGCCTTTTCAAAATGTCGGGATTCGACACCAACCCGTTCGCGGCGCCTGCCAGCGACAACCCTTTTAACGTAAGAGTTTCAGTTTGTCTTTAAGTAGCTGGTGAGACGCAGCTCGCTGACAGATCATTCGTTAAGAGTTAGCCAGCACGCCAGGAAACTTGTTGGGTGGATGTCGAGGAGGGATTTACTTCTGCCCTCTTGAGCGCCATTCGTTGGTGACGGCATGATTGGCAATGCTTCAACCAATCAGCGGACTTGGTGTGAAAAGAGGGCGGGGTATATCTGTGAGGTTAGTTGCAGGAAGTTAAACTGAAGCCAGCTCGGGATGTGTGTCAAGCCTTTTGTAGCCACGTTACAACGGTTAGCACTCCATTTAAAAGGAGTTTGTAGTATAGTGTGAATTTCCTGATATGTTTAATGTGATTTTATATTATTTTGAGTCATTTAATGTGTCCTACGTCTCCCAAAGACACTCAGTTTCAGGCTAACTACTGCCCCACCTCTGATGCTGCTAGTTTGCTTTTTGAAAAGAATTTCTAACAAACAGGATGAAACCAAGACGTGTTTTGTTTTGTTTTTTAGATCTAAACAGACTTCTGTAACTTTCATGTGTTCAACGTGGATAGCTTTACTGTGAACACAGCTGGTCTGCTGTGCAATAGGCCATCTAACACTTGGTGCTTTCATGTTCAAGTGGCTGACCAACATTGTTGCTTCATCTCGATGGAAAATGAAAAATGAGCCTTCGGATGTATCCTCACATTTCACAACAAGGTGTTCCAGACTTTAATTTAATCCAGACTTTAAGCTTACATTGTGTCAACACAGGGTTTTTAAAGGTGCACTCTAATGATTAAATATTCCACTTTCTTGAAATTTGAGGACAAACGCATATTTAAAGAACAATGTTCGACTTAAAAGCAGCAAAGGGCAAGTTATCATTTTCCATAACACATCATGATGTGATAACTGCTGGATTATTATTTACATATACACATGTAGGTTTAATTTTCTTGTTTTCACTTTTTTCTAACATAAAACAGTTGGAGTCAGTCTGCAATCCCAACACAAAGGATATGGATGTATTTTCATCGTAAAGCCATAAAAACGACTTTTCTGTGACAGTCGTGAAGCTGTATATTTGTTCTCCATGCAGTATGAAGGAGCTAAAGTGGATCATGTGCAGGAAAAGAAATAGATTTAACAGGCACAACTTCCTTTCTCTGTGATCTGGCAGGAGTGTTGGAGAAGCATAACATTTTGGTCACAGCGGCCTTCCTCAGAAATACAGGAAGGAGTTTTTACATGCAACATAAAAAGTAAATGGAATTTTAACACATTCACATTATTAGATCTTTTAAACTCAGGATTTGTCTCACATTGGGGGAATTCAGTCTGTTGCAGAGACACAAACATTCAGTCAGACTACATCAGAATTAAAAACATGAAAACTCTTTATTTCAGTGACATTACGTAACACAGACACTGTTACAGTAGCCCAGAGTCACACTTTATGATATCAGGCGCATAATATTGATGACGTCAGCGGTTTGTTTGCTGGGTGTGGAAGTGCTGAATAAATATCCCAGCAGCAGTTCACTCTGAAGCAGCTGCAATCACACAAGCCTGCAGTCTGCGTTGATATGTTGCACACTTTTGAAGGAATATCAGGAGGGAAGCAGTGAAAACAGTTTATGACGTTTTAAAACAATGTTGGCACTGTAAGGCTGCGATGTGCAGTTTGAAGAGTGACTCATTAAGTCGTAATATCCAGCTGCAGTTATGAAATGTGTACAGCAGCCACACCTGGGCGATCAGCGGTTATCACAGCAGGTCTTGTTTCCCGACACGTTCAGGTCCGAATATTGTGCCGATCTTATCCAAACTTCATTTCCTCACTGTTTGAGGTTAGACTTAGTAAAATGTTCAGACGTGACCAGAATAGAACTTTAAATAAATATCAGTGGGGAGGGGCTTTTGTGTGCGTCGTCACAGTTTTAAGAACATTCACGTCGTCTTGTTTTGGCTCGTCCCAGCTCGGTCTTTATTTCTGACGGGCTGACTGGATGTTTTTATTAATTTGGTTTTTAAACAGTTGTGACTCAGCAGGTTTTTTTCCTGCTGTTTCTGTGGTTTGAGCTAAACACATTTTTGCATAACATGCTGTTTTGAATACCTCCATAGGCTGAGCGACATTATTTAAACACCCTGTGGCAACATGATATTTTTGAAAATATCTCTAGTTGGCAGTTGACACGTCGTCTATTGGGATGAGTTGTATTTTTGAACGGTTAAACTGTATTCACAAAAATGAAAATCCTCTGATTCCTGCTGGGAATGTTTACAGGTGTGGAGATAAGTAATAGTAAGGATGCACTTTTAATCACATGACCAGTGAGTCACATGTTCCCTGAAGGAGAAACTGAATTTGACACAGATTATAGAAACACTTCTGAAAGGTGTTTATGTGGTTTAAAACTTTAGATCTACGACAGTCCTACAATACCCACAATCCTTTCTGCTGCTTATTAAAACAACTACACAAATGGCAGGCAGTGTTGTCTGGGCTCAGGCTACAGCTAACAATTATCTTCTTTTTGATTAGTCTGCTGATTAATCGATTCATTGTTTTGATTGATGTAATTAAGTACAGTATAATTCCCTTCAGCTCAAGGTGAGGAACCTAGTCTGTTTATTATTAAGGAATCAAGGAAGTGAATTTGTCCTCGTACAACACTGGGTTGCACAAAGAAATGAAGTTCGTGCTACACTCACACAACATATATAGAGGTAATTCACTTTATAATACAACAGGATATTAAAAAAAAAAAAATAAATAAAGCAGTATATACAATTATTTATATACAAATATAATTCTCTGCATGTTTTAAATTAGAGTCTTGGTGAATGTAAACAGCAGAGATGGTGATTATATGGTCGACATCTTCACATGAAGAGTTGGACCTCTGGGGAACATTGTCTGTCAGCTTTGACTGCATCAATGATGCAATCACAGGCTCCGCCTCCCCTTGTCCTGACGGAGTCCTGCGCTCTGTCAGCTCCGAACACGGTTCCACAGCTCCATCCGGGATGTTCTGGTGGAGACACGTCTCTGTGAAGATGATTTTCCTGTTTCGTCCATTTAATTTTCCTGCGACTGGACATCAGCCCGGAGCAGCCTGAAGTCCAAGCTACGGCTAGCATGACTCCCATCCTGGATCTCCTGCCTCTCCTCCCGGGGCGGTCCGTACGTGTTTCAACAACAAAGCTGGAAAAAGAACAGAATAAAAACAAAAATGTAATGTTTGAAGGAGCGACCGGGCGCAGTGATGCCATGACGAACTCATCAGATATAATGAAAATCATCACAGCTGAGACGCTGGGAAGAGCAAATGTTTGGAATTTTCACTTTTCATAAATCAATTAAGAAAATAGAGACACAACCACAACATACGTATAAGATTCAACACTTTGGCTGCAGATCTACTAATTTAATTAATCTGTCAATTATTTTCTCAACTAATAGATTCATTGTTTAGTCCATAAAACGTGAGAAAATAGTGCTAAATTACCATCACAAGTAGCCCACGGTGACGTCCTCAAATGTCTTCTTTTGTCCAAAACCACAAAATATTCAGTTGGCAATTATATGAAACAGAGAAAAGCATGAAATCCTCATGTTGGAGAAGCTGCATCTTAAAAAAAAAGTGACTAATAAACTATCAAAGTTCTTTCAGATGAGTTTTCTGTTGATCAATTAATCGACTTATCATTGCAGCTCTAATCATCAACACATTCATTAGATGGTGGTTTTTAGCTGGTTTATTTTATTCTATCTGGAATCGGTGTTCAAACTTCAGTGAGAGACTCAGTTTTTTAGGTCATAGTGACATTAGTGAGTGTTAAATTGGTCAGGGCTAAAGCCTGGGAGGAGTCTGCTCTTCACAGACATGACGGGCCTCGTGTCAGGAAGGAACAGTTGAACTAAGTCTCGGATCATACTGACCTCACTCGACTCTCTTAATGTTTACCAGTGGTCCGTGCCTGACTCCCAGTCCTCCCCAGTAATGATTCATCAGAGGTTCTTGCAACAATCGCTGGATGTTATTTTTCTTCATTTTATGACTCGGTATCAGATTTCACAGTCTGAGCTGTTACCTTCAGTTTCAGGAAATGAAAGGAAATATTTTTTATTGTTTGTGTTTTTCAGAGGTCAAAGACTCGAGGCTAGATGCCATTTAAACAAACCCACCGGTCTTGGCTAAGAGATATAGTTCTGTAACTTTGCTGATCTGATCTCCTGAAACTGTCATCAGTGACACTTCCTGTACGAGGAATGTCCCAAATTCACTGATATTATATCTCAATATGCGGTTTATCCGAACCTCGTTCGATAAAGACAAGACATTGATATTCGATAGTGATAGTGGGGGTGCATGCAGCAAACTTTTTGTTATTTTTTCAGCTTTATTGCTGAAACACGTGTTACCTCTGAGAGATAACACATCAGCACCGGAGGAGGAGGCGCAGGGTTTGGATTAATCACTGATCGTTCAGCCGGACCAGCTGGACCGCCCCGGGGGAGAGGAGATCCAGGATGGGGGCCATGCTAGTCCAGCTTGGACTTCAGGCTGCTTCTGGCTAATGATGGTGACCATATGATCATCACCATCTCTGCTGTTTACAGTCACACATACTCAGATTTAAAACCTGCATGGGAATTATTTCCTGTATACGTGTAAATGTATATTTCAATATAAACTAGAATAACATTCAGTAGAGCTCATACCTCCACCAAGGCCCAGCAGCCCTCTTATTTAAGCCTCAGCACCATCTGGTGACTCTCTGTTAGCACCTTACTGAATCCATATTAGCTTAGCTACACATTGGTGCTAGCTGCAGGTTTCTATTTGTTAGCGTACAGCAGCAGGAAAAGACTACCCCCCTATGAAAACATGTTTAAATCTGCTAGATCTGGATTTTTATTTGGATCCACACTGAACTGTACACACTCATAGATAGCAGCGCTCTAAATATGCCGTTTTTTTAAAATCAAGATCCAGGAATTATTCTATGGAAAATGAATGAAAATGTCAGAAAAATGCCCTATCTCACAATGTTAAAGAAAGACATAAAAAAATTTCCTGGATCCGCCCCTTTATCTGGATCCACACCAAAATTTAGTGGGTTCTTCCTCGGCCCATGCTCCGTCCTTCCACCAAGTTTCATGGAAATCCTTTCAATAGTTTTTGCGTAATCCTGGTGACAAACAAACAAACAAACGGACGTGGGTGAAAACAGAACCTCCTTGGTGGAGGTAATAACTGTATATACTGCTGCTGCTGATTTGTTACCGAGTGTTTCGGTGTGTTCCAGGACCCTTCGGTCACGCAGGCGACCAACTCCAACATCGAAGCAGTCGACCAGTACAGCCCTTTCCCTCCAACAGTGAGTCACGTGACACCTCGTTGTTTCCTGTTTCTTCTTCCTCCTCTTCCTCCTTCTTCCCCTCACTGTCTCACCTTCCTCTTTGTCTTGTTGTCTCATCCTTGTATTTTCCCCCCTCAGTCATGTAATTTGTGTTCTCGTTCTAACTTTTCAGGACGGCCTGGCCACTCACACCACTCCAGCCTCCACCTCTCCCTACCAGCCTGCTGTGTTGCAACCGTCTACAGAGCCCAGTCCACAGGTGAGTCATCGAAGCCGGATCTGCCAAACCCACCACTTACCTGCTGCCAGGGAAACACAATGATGTGTTGAAGTAAACAGAGTAGTCCATATATGTGTGTGTCTTATATATGTTATTTGTTCACACAGTTGGTACAGCTGTATGCTTCAGTTTTAAAAAAAATAAAGCCCCTACAAGAAAACAAAACGCTGTCCTACCCAGCAGCCACTCTTGACTGATCCTCCACCAGCTCTTATTTATTTCTGTTTACTCGTTTATTTGTTTCACTAATTCTATTTTTTATTTTCAGTGGAGTTGGCTGCCGTAGTCCACAAAATATAAGTGGAAAAGAGTTAATTTGTCAGAAAAGAAATGTCCAAACTTTACAGAAATCACAGTGAAGATATCTCGAATTTGACCCGATGAAAACAAGAAGTCAATATTTGCATGATTCTCTTTCAAACGATGTAAAATAAAAACCATAAGAGATACAGCGTTCATTCTTTTTGCACGTTCTCTGCTTGTGATGACGGCTTGAGAGAACTAGTCTGAGTCATTAGTTTTGAGCTTAGTGTAACGTGCATAACCTTTTAGCTCAGGTTGGACAGATTTTAGGGATATGAAGCTTTTGAAGATCCTCCAAGAAATGACATCACAATAAGCAGAAATACACGTTTCTATTGCAGATGAAACTTTACACTCTGCTCATAAAAATGAGCATATCTCAAAAACTAAACAATGTCCAGAGTTATAATAAGTTATGAAGTGTTAAGAAATATTTTGTTCATGTTTCTACATTTAGAAATCTTTCTGATCAATATGTTTTGTGTGTTTATTTGGTCAAAACTGATGAAAAAACATCAAATTTATGTATTTTGTTTTAATTTACGACGCAATTTTAACATTTTTGTCAAGTATTATAGTTCATTGACTTATATAATCCTTTAGCTTAGGTTGTACAGATTTTAGGGATATGAAGCATTTGAAGATACTCAAAGAAATGACATCACAATAAGCAGAAATACACAGGTAGTCACTGGTGGACCATTTCTACTGCAGAGTTTAAAGGGTTAAAATCTTCATTTTAGCATTAAACTATCCACTAATGGGGGCCCTATAATAATCAAAGACCCAAAAATCAAACTTCGATGCATCTTGTTGCTGCGTTCTGAGCCTGTTGAAACAGATGCACTGATAACGGGTCACTTTAAGGTGGTAACGGACAAACCACATCCTGTTTGTAAGAGACCTGGAGAGACTTGCCATGTTTACTTTGTAATAAGCATAAAGAGCCCAACAACGTGATACAGTCAGTCTGAGTGTGACTGTAGATGTATATCTGTAATAACTGACTAAAGAGCGAAGCTGCCGTTGTGCTTGCTGTCCTCAGGTATCAGCAAACATGGACTCAGTGTACACAATGTTAAAATCACTTTTTCTGCCGAGTCAGACATCAGCTACGACGATCATGAATATGTATTTTGGGCCTTACACACAGTAGTGTGGCCTTTTTAAAAATACATTCCAAACACATTTGCTGTAGAGGTCAACATTCAGACATAAGGGGGGAGGAAGGGGAAAGCTTTCTGGGGCCCGAGGAGACCATCAATAATCATGTTCATCCTAATAGAACCAATGATAACCACGTTTTATTTTAAACTGAAATACTATCATGAATAGTGATATCAATGTAGCCTGTTTAATAATTTTCTGACAATGCTATGAGTCATTATTTGTAGCAAATGTCAAAACAAACTGCAACCGAACACGTGACCTGAGAAACTTACTGACCTATGAGCTAATGTTGGAGTGAATTTCACTGCTGTTCCAGAACCTGCACATAAATCATGATGCCAGGAGAGAAACTGGGAGCTGGTGAAGCTTTTAGACCCAAATAACGTCTGTGGTGACCCACGTTTTTCAGTACAGCTCAGAAAGCTGCTCACAGACAGGCTGGAGGGGCCAATGATAGCTCGGAGGCTAACGTTACAGCTAACGGTACAAGCTGATGTTCTGCACTTTCACTGGACGTTTTCAGGATCCCAGTCTTTTCTGTGGGCGGGGCCTGTTTTTATAGATGTTATGTGTACAATATGTCAAATGTGATGCAGGCTGATATGTGAAGGATTTATCATTGTTGCCTTGCAGTGTACGGCCCTGGTGTATCTGTACGGTTGAAAATGTACAAACGAACGTCTCCAAGATGAGTTCCTGCACCTTCAGCGTGTTTGTGGAGTAAAGTGTTTCTGGCTCGTGTTTTTCAGGCGACTGCTGCAGCAGCTCAGGCCAATCTGCTGAAGCAGCAGGAAGAGCTGGAGAGGAAGGCAGCCGAGCTGGACCGCAGAGAGCAGGAGATCCAGAGCCACCGAGGATCGTCAGGTCATTACACAGAAAACCTCCCGTCTCTGCAGCACAAGCAGCACAACTGACTGAGTCAGGAAGACAGCATGCAGTCATCAGCATCATGTGACAGGCAGAGGGATATAAAGTTGTTGGTTAGCTGTTCTTACCCATGGACGGCACGTTTTATCACCTTCCTGCTTGGTTTAAGATCTAAATGATTTTACTGGTAAAGGATATTTAAATCAACAGAATAATTAATAGAAAGACAGTATGCAGATGCTCTCTGCAGCTGTCTGAGCAGGGCTGTATAGTGTTACTCCAGAGTCAAACAGTCTATATATACGTACATACACATGCTGTTAAAGTGCATGCTGGCTGCCTAAAGCAAACTGTATTTATCCTGCAGTAAGGGAACTCTACCAGCTGTGTTTGTCTGCTTACTTATATTATTATATTCCCATTTATTTCTATTAATGTCACTTGTAGATCCAGCATGTTGTGTTTTGGAGACCAACTCTTCGTCGTCTCTTGTCTCGACAGGTAAAGAGAACAACTGGCCTCCACTTCCCAAGATCTTCCCCATCAAACCATGCTTCTATCAGGACTTCTCAGAGGACATCCCCCCAGAGTGCCAGAGAGTCTGCAAGATGATGTACTATCTCTGGATGTGTAAGTACATGAAAGGAATAGTTCACCCAGTTCACCCACTGCCCCGTGCCGATGGAAGGGATGAAGTTTCTTCGCCCACAAAACATTTCTGGAGCTTCACAGTAAAACAGCGATGCAGAATTCTCCTGAACAACTGAAGAAAACAAAAATATAAAATGGCTCCATCCAGTTTATCCGGCGTAATCCAAGTCTCTGGAATCCCAGATTGATTTGAAAAGACCCTTTTTTAAACCATAATTTTCACTTTGGGGGTTAGAGTTGGGGTTGCACATTATGCTATTAGCTTAGCAGCTACAGTGAAGATTTCAGCTTATTTTTTAACATTTTTACCTTTTGGATATCGTAAATGGCACAAAAGCTTTGGCACATTTTAATTTAAAACTTTAATCTATTTTGATTCTCAGAAACATTTGAAGACCAAAACTTTGTTTTGCACAAAGATATATTGTGTTTTAATAACCAGCGCTGGTGAACACATGAATTATTATCACATTGTTATGCACAGGAATAAAAATCCCACCCTGTGACAACATAAACACTCTGCATGCAGCTCATACTGGTTCCTGTTGGTTCTGACTGATTATGACATCATTTTCTGTTCAGATAATCTCAGTAACACATTCTATAAAGACCAGACCTAGTGCATTATGGGTCCAGGTTCATTATAGGTCGCATCTATAATGTTTTCTGACTGATATAGAGCATCAGGAATTATTGTGTGTTTATGAGTGCAGTCATGAAACATTATGAAGTCATTATAATTCACTATGGATGCCCCCATAACGCACTATAGATGTGGTCTTCATAGTAAGCACTAACATAACCTTCAGTGTGGTATTAGTGCTGGTTACCATTGCATTATGTTTCTTAAGTGTTTAGTAACAAGTACTATAATGCTATTAACAGTCATGTGATCAAATCATGTGACTGTTTAAAGACAGTGCAGCACAGAAACGAGCAGTGCTGTTTCTAAACTCCATGCCAGTTTGCGTTTGCTGTTAAAGTAGATAATATAAAGTTTGTTTGTTTTTTAAATTATACATGTTTTTGGGTCCAGTATGATGATACAGAATGTCAAAGTGAAAAAGTAGTTATCAGATCTTATAGCTGAAGTCGATACCAAACATTGGCATGTTTAACATTGTTTAATATGAAGGCAAAAACGGTGGATTGCTCCCTCCAGGTTGTGGAGTTTAAGTATCTCAGGGTCTTGTTCACGAATGACGGGAAGATGGAGCGTGAGATGGACAGGCGGTTTGGTGCAGTATCAGCAGTAATGCAGGCGTTGTACTGGACCATTGTGATGAAGAGGGAGCTGAGCCGGAAGGCAAAGCTCTCGATTTACCAGTCAGTCTACGTTCCAACCCTCACCTATGGTCATGAGCTTTGGGTGGTGACCGAAAGAACGAGATCGTGGATACAAGTGGCCAAGAGTTTCCTCTGTAGGGTGAGATAGAGAGGGTGAGGAGCTCGGAGTAGAGCCGCTGCTCCTTCACGTCGAAGGGACCAGCTGAGGTGGTTCGGGCATCTGAGAAGGATGCCTCCTGGCCCTATGGAGGTCTTCCGGGTATGTCCAACTGGGAGGAGACCCCGTGGTAGACCCAGAACTCACTGGAAGGATTATATATCCCATCTTGCCTGGGAACGCCTCGGGATCTCCCAGGAGGAGCTGGAAAGTGTTGCTGTTGAGAGGGATGTCTGGAATACCCTGCTTGGCCTGCTGACACCGCGACTTGACCCCGAAGAAGCATACGATGATGGATGGATGAAGGCAAAATCAATTCAGAAACAGCCAAAATAGCCTCCTCAGGGTTAAAAGTTGTGGCATGATAGTCGAGTTGTTTCTGTTGGACGGATGAGTTGTATTAAAATCTTGCCTGTCTCCGCTGTTTCTTCAGTAAACTGCGTGACTCTGTTCCTCAACCTGCTGGCGTGCTTGGCTTACTTCATCACTGATTCAAGCAGAGGTATGGATTTTGGCCTGTCAATCCTCTGGCTCATCCTCTTCAGTCCCTGCTCCTTCCTCTGCTGGTACCGGCCCATCTACAAGGCCTTCAAGTGAGTCTCCCATCATCAGTCACACTGTGTTTCTGAGAATCTGTGTGTGTGTGGCACTTAATTTAGACATCTATAATCATTATAATAATAGTTACCTTGCTTTGAAATCAATGCTAAAATGCCAACCACTCATCTGCAGTTGTAACACATATAAAGTAATTTAAGGACTTTTTTTATTATCGCTCTCTGGCGTTTGATGTTTGTCAATTTAAAAGATAATTTTGCAGTTTGTCGTAAAAAGATGGTAAAGAACCATTTAGTTTTGTGTGAAACGGCTCAGTGAACTTCTTCTCTCACAATATACGTCACCAACACCAACTGTTAGCTTGAAAGCTTGAAAGCAAAAGTATTAAAAGAGGTGAAAACCAGGACAAGTCTGGCCCACTTACATGTATAAAGATGGCCGCCGCGTCTCCACTTCCTCTCACTGTACAAAACTGAGGCCAAAATATCCCGGATACGAGCGCTGCCATCTTGTTCCGGTGACGTCATTTGGAGCCAGAGTCTGTGCAGTAGCGATCGGGGGGTGGAGCCACGGTATCCAGTTCCCGCCCATACACCCACCCGTCCAATCAGGAGCAGGGCTCAGCTGTCAATCATGACGTTTCAGCCCCTTTTTATATATAAAATGTATTTGACGTGTACTTTGAGTTTTTAGTTTGACCCATGTCCCATCTGCTAACATGGAGGGGGAGGGGTTTA
>JBBPCS010001778.1:0-14509 GCA_037974645.1 Hollardia meadi
ATCCTGCTGCAGCTGTGTGTGCTGTGTGTTTGCTTTGTGTATATATATATATATATATATATATATATATGTGTGTGTGTGTGTGTGTGTCAGTCTCTCTCAAATGGTGTAGATTTCAGTGTGCTAGCTGAAAATAATTCAGAAACCTGCTTGTTCATGTATAAATATTTCACAGGGCTATTCCCAAATCCTTCTCTAACATGATTAACTTTGTCGTAATGTGTGCGTATTTGTGTCACAGAGAAGAGAAATTGTCACAGGAACACTGGAACCCACAGATGAAGAGTGTGAGTGGCACAGCGACAGAGAGGAAGAGGAGGAGCTAGCTGTAAGTACCCCTTTGATTTGTTTGTCTTTCTGGTTGTCTACAGCAAAGGAAAATTATGGCAAATTACTTAATTAAAATAAAAAGAGGGCGTTTTCAGCACAGAGCGTTTCTCATCATATTGGCTGAAGGAATGAGTGCAAGACAGGAAAAAATCATTGTCAACATCACTCATCTTTAGTAAAGCAAATCAAAACCGACATGCCTAGACAAATAGGCCAATGGGTTTGTGCTGAACAGGAAAAACAAGGTTGTCAGGAAATGTGGTTTTAATGAGAATCACCTGAACTAACAAACAGAAGACTGTGTGACTGACTAGTCTTGCTGTGATACTTGTGTGTATCTGATCTGTGTCTTGAAAAGATCTTGATTTAATGAAACTTAAACTCAAACCATATTGTTTAAGCTGTTTGTTTTCTCATGAGTGTTCTGCTGCACTGCCTGTAGGAG
The DNA here is from genome assembly GCA_037974645.1 of Hollardia meadi. Classification (NCBI taxonomy): domain Eukaryota; kingdom Metazoa; phylum Chordata; class Actinopteri; order Tetraodontiformes; family Triacanthodidae; genus Hollardia; species Hollardia meadi. The sequence continues at coordinate 776 of JBBPCS010001778.1, forward strand.
GGGGTAAAGGAAAAGGCTTCTATTGAGGATGTGAAGAAAGAGGAAGCCATGCCAGAGGAAGACCCAAAAGGCATCCCTGAGTTCTGGCTCACCATATTCAAGAGCGTGGACATGCTTAGTGACATGCTACAGGTATATTTAAATGTTTGATCCGTCACAAATTGGCCCATACATATTTCACCCCATTTGTTAACAGTGTCACGTGTCTCTGATCTGACTGTTTGTGTACCACCAGGACCACGATGAGCCCATCCTAAAGCACCTGAAAGATATTCAAGTGAAATTTTCTGAGCCTGGTCAGCCAATGGTCAGTATCATCATGTTGTAATAATGAATTAATATAATTTAAAATTAATAAAACTAAATAGAGTTTTAATACTAAGTATAATTATCTTTCTTTCTTGGTCTTTGTCCCTCAGAGTTTTACATTAGAGTTCCACTTTGAACCCAATGGTTACTTCAACAATGCAGTCCTCACTAAAGTGTACAAGATGAAGTCAGAACCTGATGCCTCAGACCCCTTTTCTTTTGAGGGGCCAGAGATCATTGACTGTGAAGGGTAAAAGCCAGAGCACACAAACATATTTTGTTAAACTTGACACATGATATTTTAAAGTAAAAATATAGAGATTGTGCGTTTTTTAAAACATCTCTGTTCACTCTTTCTATATTAATCTCTCTTGACTTTACATCCCACATATCGGCCTCCACTTGGCACGTCTTCCAACTTTTACCATTTTTGCGTCCTTGCTTTCTACCGCCTCTCACTTTTTTGTACACCTCCTTTCTCTAGCTGTCAGATAGACTGGCACAAGGGGAAGGATGTGACAGTGAAAACCATTAAGAAGAAGCAGAAGCATAAAGGCCGTGGCACTGTCCGCACTGTTACCAAACAGGTGCCCAACGACTCTTTCTTCAACTTCTTTAATCCTGTCAAAGGTGAGCACATGCACAGAAATAGACTCAAAATGTTGTGGATTTCTCTGGATCTCTAAATTTAACATTCAAAGCAATTACTCCTACTGCTTCAAACAGCTGAGGGAGAGCCACACACATATGCCTGCTAGACAGACATATTCATGTTCATCTGCAGGTGGTGTGGCAACATGCAACCATACATGTCATGTTGTTTTATTATTGGTCACTGCATTAAGCTGAATTCAACAGCAGGTGGCGCCCGATTCTTAAACTCTGTCAGATGTGCAGTTGCTCTGCTGTTCTTGGAACAGTCAGCAGGTTTGTTGCTCATTGATATTGGACTTTGCACATGAAGCTGTGCTCACTGGACCTTATGAACATTTGCATCAACTTTGGTTTTATCATTCCAGTGTGGAGTTTTTCTGGTGCCCAGATGGTCAGTTAATGACTGGTATAGGAATGACTGAGCTAAAATTTTAGGCAACGTTGTGAGATCACTGATAAAAGTCTAGCTAATACTTTAAACATTTAACAAATTAGTTGCGAGTCTAGTGTTAAGTGTTAAGTTTATATATAGCACATCCTTTGAGACTGAACATCTCAAACAGCTTAAAAAGATTGAATAAAAAAATAACTAATCACAGATGCTGTACTCTAACACATTAAATAACAGTAATAAGGGATTTTCTTTTATTATAAAGGCCTTTAGCTTGTTATATCTTAGATTCTGTCTGATGAAACACAGGACATTAGGTAACCTTACTGGTGCCATTGCCCCCATTAAAGGTGAGGGTGAGGTCAGTCTAGAAGTCCGCAGTCTTAATACGGTGACAGCTCCCTTAAGTCAAATATCAAATATCTTTACATGAGTCATTCATGCTCAAAGGATAAGGAAGTTGAGCAGCATACACATTCATTTTAATATTGTCATTCCTGTGGAGTCAACTTACCTGTCAGACATGCCTGGACTTATTCTGACTTTGAGAAGTCGACCTGATCACTCATTGGCTGAGCAAATGTTTGTCTGACCAGTTCAGTCATAGCCTCGGTACATGACTGGTGAATATAAATAGCTCTTTGTTGAGTGTGTTCAGGTGTGCAGTTCTGGGATTGGGATGTCCATTCATGAATAAACCATTCTTAACTGATCATGTGAAGATGTTACTTGACTGCTGTAAAGTCCATGGATGTGTGAACTGAAGATTAATTGTATATTTATTTATTGGTCAGAGTTTTGATTATTGGATTAAAGAGTAGACCCAACCAGAAATGCTGTTTGTGGTGGCATATGATAGATTTTATACAGCCAAAAAAAGCACAAGTGTGCCACCTGCTCATAGTTCAGTTTTAAAATCCCAGAGCACCACCGAGCATCTCTACTGTCGTGCTGCTGACAGCGCTGTCAGCCAAAGCGTCAATCAAGTTTAATAGTGATTTAGCTGATTTCACTGACTGTCATCACTGAAGCAGTGAGTGTCGAAGCAGCCAACAGACTGGAGGTGTGCTGCCCTTGGTTTCTATCTCCCTTCTCTGCTTCCATCACAGTTAGTTTTGTCATTTGTGGTCATTTTGAGCTTCTGTTAAGTTCCAATGACACAGGTAAAAAACAAGAGCCATAACTTTTTTTTTAACCATAATTTCATCAGTTAACCACCAGCAAATATTGTTACATGGATTTTCTTTTTTAAACAAGTGTGCCAGCTAAACTAAACATATTTATGGTTCTTCATATTTGTAAATTCCTCATCCTCATCGACTTCAGGGTGCAGCCTTTAATGTGATGTTCACGTTTTCAGATGTTGTTTGGTGGTGTTTTATTTGTTTAATTTTCAGATACATTTTCAACTTACAAACAGAACCATAACTCTGACCATGAACATCAAACATGAGTTTAACATTACAATTTGTGAAAAAACACAAATTTTATTGGGAACCTCTAACATGATTACCTGTGGATCCCGGGGACTCACTACATTGAAAACCTATCAACATCGCTGGCTTGTACTGTAGAGTACAGAACCTTGTAAGTGGAACGAAGCAGTTTCCCCTAATACAGTATTGTTTAAGAAGAGGAAGGATGGGATGATGTCGCCTTTAGTCAGTGGAGTGGAGCCGTTTGCTAATGGCTTCTGTGGATGATTTGACTTTGCCTTGTGATGTCATTGATAATAAGCATAGCTGTTGCATTCAATAGACTTACAGCTGTTGGTTGAATGACAGGTGATCCCAAAGCTGCCAAAATGAAAGCTATTATAAAAGAAATGTAACGTCCACCTATGACTGTTGACTTAAATTTGACTTTAATTTTTTTTTTTTTTAAAGAATATTTAGAAGAACATTTAAAAACAAGTTTTTCCACTTTTCATTATACCTTTTAATTGCCTTCTATAGTCATTGTAAAACGGTGTGTCATCGTGTCATAAATTATGTCCTTTCTCTTACAGCTTTACCAGAGGGAGAAATGGTAAGTACAATGTAACTTATTCTTCATATAATCACCACTCGTTTTATTGGTTGTGTAGCTGTGTGCAAATGGTGTCTTTGTGTTCTTGTTTTGTAGGACGAAGATTCTGAGTTCACCCTAGCCACAGACTTTGAGATTGGTCATTTCTTCCGTGAGAGAATAGTTCCCAGAGCAGTGCTGTATTTCACTGGAGAGGCCCTGGAAGATGACGAGAGTGTGAGTGCTGCTCCTCTAAAACACACAAACACACACAAATACAAAAACCGTTAAATCCGAACCCAGAAACAGCCACACTTGTCATCTCTGTTGTACCACATGTGGGTATGGGTACTATTACTTTTTTATTTTTGTTTATGCAGTTTGAAGAGGAGGAGCTGGAGGAGGGAGATGAAGAGGTTAGTATTACCACTTTGCGCTAATTTAATCTGATATACCAAACAGCTAGTCATCACTGTTCACATGGGACTTGGATCCACAACTGCAGCAACATACACATCACTGTTATTTTTTTCAATATTTTATAATCCTCTTGTCTTTGTGTTTCAGGAGCAAGATGACGAGGGTGATGATGATGATGATGATGATGATGATGGAGGAGACTTTGACCCCAAGGTCAGTATGAATTGTTGACTCTGGATTTGATTGATTGTGATGTGTCTTTTTCAATGCGAGTGCTTTTATTGGGGCAGTGATGGTGGTATCAGGTCAGCCAGTGAGCCGAGCACGTAACAAAGCCCCCTGGAACAGCACAGCAATTTTGGTGTTGTGTTCAGAGAAGGCTTCTTAAAACTGTGAGGAAAAATTTCTAAACATTACACATGTCAAAACTAGTCTCTTTGATGTATCACAATTTATGCCAGTTTACTATGTATTTGAATTTTAAAGTGTATCAAGACATAATTGTTACTGTTCACGTGGGTAAATACTCAAGTCAGGTAGAGCCAGAGGAATGCATGTGCATTATGCCCAGCTGAAGGAAATAATAGAAATATTCACAGCACTGTGAATCACTGAGACAATTGATTCAAATGAATTGGTCGCCGTGTTATCCGTATGAATTCTTTCAATGTAAAGTTACTGTCAGTAGAGATAAACTGATTAATCTTGCGCTGATGGGATGTTTTGCAATCTATCTGTATCGGTGAAACTCCCCCTCCACCAGTCAACTTCTCAACTGGAATTACGGACTTTAAGGGAAAGTAAAAAGCTCAACATAGAAATTGCTCCCACCTTGATTTTTGTTTGTTTGTTTGATCAGTTTCATATTTATTAATGTTAACAGTTACCCAGTTTCTAATAAAGTCGAAGTAATTTCCAACAGTGCCGAAATTTTGGGGGGGTTGTGGGGAGGTGATATTTTCCAGTTAATTGGTGGATTTTTCCTGCTAAAAACTGTTTTTGTTATATCAGCCTTTGAAAATCAAATTATTAGTCGACCTCTAGGGATCACTGTCTGCGCTGACAATTCAATTAAATGTAATTACTATATTTGCATACAACAAAACAGTCTTTTTATTCTTAGATTATATCATGCACTTAGTGTTCCTAATGACTCAGTATGGTCACACATCTGCAGAGATAAACGCTCTCATCTTGTTGACTTGCACTCTATTTTGCCCTGTCCTGGTAATGGTCACACTCTGGACATACATTTGTGCAAATGCAAACATTATCTGACATGGTTTGAACAAAGTTGACACAGTTTTCATCTAATATATTGCTTCTTGTCCAGTGCTGCTTGCTAATTAACCACAAAATCATAATGCTCCAACATGGGATGTCTTGGGTGCATTCTCCACATTGATTATACTATTTATATGGGCTACACTAGCCTAGCATGGTTTAGCTCAGACAATGTCAAGACATAATCTGTAATTTGACTGTTGACTAGTTATTTTACAGAGCATTTAGAGAGTAGTTATGTCAGAGAGCGCACTGAAACTGCTGACTATATTCTGCTGACTATACCCATGATGATGTGAATCTGAGTATTCTTTCACCTATTCAGTTCTTTAACTGTATCTCAAATGTCAACCTCCAGCTCAGACATGCAATGCATAAGGCAGACTTTTTAAGAGGTGTTTTTTTTTTTCTCTCAGACCATTGGCTACAACTTATTACATAATAACAGGCAGTAAAAGAGCAATTTATTATGTGGATTAGTCGGTCTGATAGTTTTTTGTTGAGATGACCCATGATGAGCTATTCCAGTCTGATAGTGAGTAATTACATAACTTGGTCTGTTAGTAATTTAATCAGGAGCGACCAACAACACTGCTCTGTCTGAGTTTCTTTAGTAGCTTGTTGTGTTTCTCTCTCCTGGTATGTGTTCTGTTATTCATTCTGCTTCAGGAATTAAGTGCGCTCATTCACCAATTTGAGCAATGTTTCACTGTGCTCACTATGTCATTTCTGAATGTGCCGACTAAACTTGTTCATATTGTCTCTCCCTCCCCTGGATTCCCCTCCATTACAGGCATAATCAATCATTCTCACCCCATGCATTTCTAGGTAAGGGAGAAAAAAGGATGGGTCCCATATACATTATACACTTTGGTTTATTACTCTGGCTGCCTCTCTCTTTCACTACATCCTTGATTCTCCCAGTAGTTCGAGATGTTTAGGACCCTCAATTCACATCTTGGGTAGATTCGGCTTCTGTTCTTCCTGTCCTGTCTTGGCTCTTTCCATCTGTTTGTTTTTCTTCCTGTAGTCCCATCCTAGGTTTCTAACATCATGCCCTTTGCTGTAACAAACCAGGCTGAAAAGATCTTCGTCTCATGTCTTCTTTCTTGTCAGCCTCTTCTAGTTGCTAGTTAATGCCCAGTGGCTTTATTAGCTGTCTGCCTTCTTGTTTTATAATGTGGTTTCTCTCCCTCTGCTCCTCACAGAAAGAACAGCCCCAGCCTGCCGAATGCAAACAGCAGTAACCATGGTGATCAGGGGAGGTGGAGACCTGCTGTCTGTCAAATCAGTTCTTAGCCAATCAGCAAGCCCTCCTACTCTTGCAGGCTCTGCCCTTTTATGAACTCTCATCTGAACGCAATAGAACACAAAGCAAATTGTGTTTTTACTATGTGCATGACTTATTTTTGTTTTGTCTTGCGCCCATCTCAGCCCTTTTTTTTGTTTGGCTTCATGTGAATTCAAAGCAGGAAGTGACTTGACTGAAAATACCATGGCATCACATAGGGACACTCTTCTTATGGTAAGGTGGAGTAGGTTACTACTGCCAAGAACATCAGAACATCCTATGGGAAAAAAAGATAGGAAAGGAATGGTTCCCAACTTTACTTTTCATGGAAACAAATCAGTTACTCAGGGTTTTTTAATGCCAACAAGAGAAGTGTAAGTTTACCAGGAAACTGCTGAACAAGTTTGACTTAATCTTTCACTGGGGTTGCTGCAGTGTTTTTCTTTTGTTATGGTGTTTTTTAAGAGCCATACAATGTATCACCATTTTGAATTTAATTACCCTTTTTTTTTAATGTTCTTTGTCATGTCATTGGACTATTTATTCTGGTGTCATGCAGCTGTATTAAGTGGTGTATTTTGGGAACTCTTACAGCCCAGTGACAGTAAATAGGCTCATTCTTATTGGCTCAAATGTTATTTGGGCTTAGCAGGTCAGCAAAACGTGAATACTGCCAAGCTGCCATGACTTTTTTTTTTTAACAAAATGAATCTCAAACATTGAAGAATTGTGTTCTGCAGTAATACTGCTCACTTCTGCCCAGGTGTATTGGGCTTAACAAGCATTTAAACTGAGCAATTGCGTGAACACACGACACTAATCAAGATCATGTGACTAGCATGAGGTTATACTACAAATATTGCTCTTCCATGTTTGTCCCATCACCACTGAAATTCTCTTTGAACTGTTAACAAGCATAAGAACAATTTACCAAATCAATTTGTAAAGTAGACACTTCGGTCCACAATAGGTTGATCTCAGCTTGTTGGATTTCCCCAAGCATGACATCCCGTCAGGTGAATATATCCCTAAAGAAAAGCAGTGGTGTTTATAAGATATCACTCCTGGTATGCATCTACTTCTTGATAAATGTCATTTAAAGTCAGTGATGGGAAAGTGTGTGGAGTGTTTGGATCAAGTGTAAATCTGTTGCCAACAAGCCAAAATGAAAGACGAAACACACTGTCCTCTTATTAAATTGTTTGCCAATTGTCATTAACACAGTGTAATCTAATTCTGCATTTAAAGTTGTTTAAGAATATATAAATATTTCTGTTATTGTCTAATAATTCAGTAGAATGTCTGTGGAAAACAAATAGAAGAGGTTGCCAATGTCTTTTATAAACTGCACTTGGATTTTGGTCGTTTGGTTGGAAATGTTTGCCTGATGACTGGTCAGCGAAAACGATACCCACCCCTTTTTAAAAGGAACGATTGTAGATCTTGTTGAACAGATCTCTTCATCAGCCACGGTTGACATCTTCAAATTTACCACATTGGACTGTGTGCTAGCAATGGCCTTAACTGGTTCTTATTCACAATTTGTTACTTGCGCAATATTTCTTTTCGATTTGTACAGAGTTAGTTAAAATATTCTATTAAAGTTGTGCGACATGGAAATGTGTTTTTGTGTGTGTCTTCTGTCCTTTGGGGGGGTATACCATTAATTTTTGTGTTGATTGTCTCTTAAAAAATACTAATTAATTAACATAATTGGCAATAAGATTGATAGAATGAACAGTAGGTTTGTTTAGCTATATTTTTAAATAAGTTTTCTTACTTTCTGTCTCATTAAGCATGTCACAAAGTTTAATCTTGTGGCCTCTTGTTCCTTGACTTCTAGTTAGAAACCACTGGTGTACAGATTTAATCAGTGATTTAAATCTCTAGTAAAGAGGTAGAGGATTGTGACTCTAAAAACAGATTATCTTCTTTAAACAAATGATGAGCTTTAGGCCTTTTTCACAGCAGACATTTTGACTAACCACAGCAGGAAAAGAAGATGTTAGTAAAGATACTAACAATGTATTGAAGTGTCCCCGTGTGCTGACATGCATAATACCAGAACACTGAAACCGAAGCGGCTAGATGGAATTCAGCCATCGTTAATTTCACCTGCACCTTTTCCCACTGTGAAATGTCTTCAGTGAAAAAGGCCTATTGAACAAGGCACTTATTTGCCAGCCAGCTGCACTAGTCTGATTGACAGACTGGTCTTACTGGCCAACTCCCAGCAGTTCTCTGGCTGTAGAGCGATTATGTGCTCAGATAACCTTCCCTGTCTGAAAGCACATACTGTTGACAGCAGCACAATGTGACTGGACACTGAATAGCCTCACACTGACTTTACTATTAAGCATCAGGTGACGATTTGCAAATGATTAGCAAGAACTTGGAGCGAAGCATGTGGTCTTGATGGCCTTACAATGCAGGATCTGACCCTTTTCTTCCTCACTAACACCATGATGACTTTGTAACAGGATGCTGATATCCAAACATCAGCCAAGGCAACCAGAATGCCTGGAATTCTGTCTTGCAGATAGAGAAAGCATGTACGCTCCACTGAGAGACCCTTGCAATGCATTGTGGGAGATAAAGGCTGAGTGCTCCGAAGTTTCTGGAGGAGGATGGTGACACTGTGTCCTAGCAACCCCGATTTTCTGCCAAGCGCTGAAAGACAGGTGCTTTCTTATCCTGTCACTTCATCCAGCAGCACTTACAATTGTGTGTGTTTATGCTTCTATCTTCATGGGAACAGAGGTGACAACATGGGACAGTGTGAGAAAGCAGAGGTCTGGATTAGATCAAGTTCATGATAAGGGCTAGATTGCTGTCAACACTAAATCCGCAGATGATGAATTTTTTTTTTTAATGAGGCGGTTTTGATGTTTTGGAAGGAATGAGCAGGCAGCAGTGAATTCTCCACAGCAGACAAGCCACAAACTGAAATCGCTCTCTAGTCTCATTTTTGCGATTTTGCTCTACAGACTTGTGAACAAGACACTATTCATACTGAGGCTGTTGTGTAGGGGTTTGAGGATCGCTTCACTGTAACAAGGAGTCCAGTTGTATAACTTATTTCTGTTCTGTAACAGGGAAGTGGAACTGCACAGAGCTGGTGGACTAATTAACTTGTCTGCCGAGAGTTTGCACTGAAAATTGATATCTAAAGTATCTGTGACAACAAAACCTCTATTAGCCAAAATATGCCAAATGCCAAAATAACATTAGAAATTAGTGCAGTAAAAATGCAGTAATAATACATGTATGAAACCATAAATTGTAAAAGTATATTAGATGAACAAATCAAGGCGCATATCAAAATGTTAATTCTGAATCCAACAAAATACTAACAATGCATTCATTTTAGTGCTGTAATGTTAAAGTGGTGCGCACATTAATGCATCAGTAATTATAATCCAATAATATACGTTATTCTGAAATGGGCCATTCTGCATAATGAGTCATTTTACTTTCGGTACTTAAAGCAAGCATTTTAATGCTATACTTTTGTACAACCCCATTCCAAAAACGTTCTGTTAATAAAACAGAAGCTGACAATTTCCTAATGCTTTTTGACATTCAATTCAAATGAAAACAGTTCAAAGACAATATATTTATTGTTGTATCTCATCAACTTCATTGATTTTTGTAAATATACACTCAGAATTTTTATGCCAGCAACACGTTTCAAACAAGTTGGGACAGGAGCAACAAAAGACTGGAAAGTTGTGGAATGCTCAAAAACTCCTGATTGGAACATTCCACAGGTAAACAGGTTCATTGGTAACAGGTGATAGTATCATGGTTGAGTGTGAAAGGTGCATCCTCAAAAGGCTCGGCTCTTCACAAGCAAGGATGGAGAGAGATTCACCACTATGTGAAAAAGTGCGTGGGAAAATAGTCCAACAGTTTAAGAACAATGTTTCTCAACGTGCAATTGCAAGGAGTTTGGGGATTTCACCATCTACAGCCCATAATATTGTCAAAAGATTCAGAGAATCTGGAGAAATCTCTGCACGTACTGGGCAAGAACGAAAACCAACATTGAATGCTCGGCATGGCCTTTGAGCCCTCAGGCGACACTGCGTTAAAAACCGACATGATTCTACAAGTACTTTCACTATATTTAATGCAGGACATTTATTCTTAACTGAGTATTTCTACACTGTGGTAGGCCAATTGCTATTTTAAGAATACTTGCAAATTATTGAGGTGAATTATCTGTATTTAGAAAAATAGGTCAGTAAATCAATGAGTCTTTCTTTCTCCTGAATAGTCTAGCTTCAGACTAGTCTGTATATTTGTCTTTAAACAGACTGTGGAGTGAAGGTGTAGCACCAGCTGCAGTGTTGGAAGGTGAGATCCAGAGAGACTGAGAGGGATCTCTGAAACTGAGCCAGCTCTTCATGAGACAAATGTCAAGTCAACTCATTTGGTCCTGTTGAAAGACATGAAAAGAAAATGAAAAGAGAGAAACGACTGCAGAACTGTGCAGCAGAACAAAGGAAAGTATTCAGACTGCTGCTATTATCCCTAAATGACGTCTTCTACCATCGTCTCATCCTCATCCAGCAGAAGTGTGAGAGGTGCAGTCTTCTTCCGACCTTCCTCCCAGCTGCAGCTGCACCCACTGTCCCGTTCTTGGCTTTAGGGCGCTTTTGGCAGAGCCTCTACGTGTCCGTGAGCACACACGGGTGTCTGTGAATGAATTGGTCTGTGTGGGGTCTTTTGCATCGTCTTCTCTCAGTCGGAAGTGATGCGAGCCAGATTGAGTTCCAGAGAAAGAAGGGAATAGAGAGGTGCTTTATGTACAACTGAATGAGCGATGATAAAAGGCACAAGAACTTGCAGCTTTGCTCACATTTTATTCCTTCTATTGGTTTATCAAGTGATGCATGAAGTACAAAACTGAAGTTACTGGCTCATTATTTCTTTTTAGCCATGCTAGCAACATAGATAGCATTGTCGGCCAGTCGGGCCACCACTTTGACTGAATCAACAACTGCTGGATAAATTTACATTACATGTTGCTAACATATTCTTGGTGCCCAGAGGATGAATCCCAATGACATTGATCGCCCGACATTATCCTTTAGCACCACCGTGATGTTGACATTAGTGATTTAGTGAAATGTCTCAACAACTATCGGTAGCCTACTGAATGGATTTCTGTTTGGTAAAGACATTCATGTCTCCCTAACTGTGAATTGTAGTAACTTTGGTGAATCCGTAGCTTTTCATCTAACTTCATTAGTTCAAAATTTTTATTTGTTAAATGCTTTAGTTTACGACCAAATACCTGTAAAATGAATGTCATTTCCATCAGCCTTAGCTATGCTTTGTGTTCAGTGCCAAATGTTAGCATCCTAACATATGAAACTAAGATGGTGAACATTATGATACCTGGAAAAAAAAATGAGCATGTTAGTATTGTCATTGTGAGCATGGTAGCATGCAGATGTTAGCATTTAGCTTAAAGCAGCCTCACAAAACTGCTAGCATGATTAAAGACTTGTTTAATGGAAGTCACTCCAAAATATTCAAACGTCCATTGATGTTAGCAGACCCTCAGCAAGTTCAACCAGCAAATTCAAACACTAATAAAAAACTGATAATAAAAAAAAACACAATGATCCTGTTCACGAGAGGGTTGAATTTTTTGACTATTGGGGTTTCGGAGTATTGGTCGTTGGAACAATGGCATGGCACCCCTTAATGATTGGTGATCCCACAATCTTTAATGTAGTGGAGTCTTTGTGGAAATCGTGAGCAGATAATGACTAAAATATTAAGTGAACAATTCCTTTAAACCAGACAACAATATAGAAGTTGGAGGCTAACTTGAAGTAAATTGTGGTGCCTGGTACTCAATCAAAGGTCAGTAAATGAATGAGCGAACATGCAGAAGAGACCATTTAACTTTAACCTGTCCTGACAGCACCTGCTATGCATTAACAAGACCTGCCACACACTGCGGAGCACTCATGGGAAACTCCTTTAGTATAGCGATGCACAATCTCCTGGAGATTGAAGAGAGACACTCGGCTTCACAAAACCTTTTCCATCATTTCAGGCCAGCATTCTTTCAAATCCCTCCAGTCCTTCCAGTGTTGGAAATATGGAGGGATTTTGACAGCTGGTGGCCAAACCCATAATCCATGTATTCTTTTTTTCTGGTTGCTTATTTCAGGCTTGAGCATGTCCAGTCTACCCGATTGGCATGTCTTTGGACAGTGGGAGAAAAAGCAGTATGGGGTGAATGTGGAAAGTGTAGGAAAGACAAGAGTATGAAATCAAACCCCAGCTGACCACTGATTCTGTCATGGTTTCGGGTTTTGTTTGTTTCCTTGTGTTGTGTTCTAGTTTGTTTCTGTGTTTGTTTCTTGTTGTGGTTTGAGTTTCTTGTTTCCTGTTTTGTGTTGATGGTTGCAGTCGTGCTTTCAGGTTTGGTTGGTTGTTTCCTTGTGTTGTGTTCTGGTTTGTTTCTTGTTGTATTTTGTAGTCCCTTCCTCTTGTTTCTTGTCTTGCATTGTTTTCACCTGTGTCTAGTTAGTCTGCTCTGCCCTGATTGTTTCACCTGTATCTAGTTAGTCTTCCTTGTGTATTTAAGTCTGTGCCCTCCCTTTTGTCTCTGTCGGTTCATTGTATGAATATATAAGTTACCCTGCATGTAACCTTGTCTACCTATAGTGTTTTTTGGATTCCTGCTTATTTTTCTTGGTCTGTTCATGTTTTGACCCTCACCTGCCTATGCTTGTGACTCATCTTTAGTTAAATAAATCAGTTAAGTTAACCAGCTTTGCCCACCGTCTTTGCGTTTGGGTCGATAACCCCTCTCCCTAGTGTTTCTGGCCCAGAACGTAACAATTACAGACATCTCTATGTTGAAATGCACAAATTCTCAGAATTTTGTCTTGATAACGGAATTTTTTTACACTTGTTTTAAATTTTGCCTTTACATACAGCCCTGCTGATTGTCTAACTGTCTATGTTTTCGCCCCTGTCTGTTGGTTGATTGGTTGGTTGGTTTGTTAGTAGGATTACGCAAAAACTACTGGATGGATTTCAGCGAAATTTGGTGGGGGGGATGGGGAATGGGCCAAGGAAGACCCCATTAAATTTTGGTGCGGATCCGGATAAAGAGGCGGATCCAGGAATTTTTATCACCTTCATTAACATTGAGAGATAGGGCGTTTTTCCACATTTTCATTAATTTCTCAGTGAATAATGCATGAATCTTGATGAGATTCAGGCATATGTAGGAGGTGGGTCTCTATGTGGTTGTACAATTTGGTGCAGATCCAAATAAAAATCTGGATTTATCGAGTGTAATTTTGTTTCTCATTAGTGTGATTTTATGCTGTGAATAAATGCT
>JBBPCS010001779.1:0-14507 GCA_037974645.1 Hollardia meadi
TGTGTGTGTGTGTGTGTGTGTGTGTGTGTGTGTGTGTGTGTGTGTGTGTGTGTGTGTGTGTGTGTGTTTGTGTGTGCATAGCCTGTGATACATTGCTCTTATGGCTGCATCTGAGAAAGAAGCAGAGAGTATCTGTAATTGGCCACTGAGGGGATGATTTGTTCTTGCTGTATACTTTATATAACATACACCCTGGTTTTTACTTTCTAGTCAGCACTACAATCAGGTAGCTGGATAGAGATGCACTGTCAGATCACAAAGGGACTCACTAACTAAAGACAATAGAGTGAAAATAAAACAATACAAGAAAAAATGTCCATTAATTGAAATTGCTTTAACTAAGGATATATATAAGAACTGATTTAAAACTAAATTGTAAAGTTCATTTCTCTCTCTTTTTTATTTGCTACGTCGGTCTTGCCCAACATGTCCTTCAGCATCTCAGGCGAATCTCATCTACACTTGCACCACTTACTTGTCCACACACAGCAGCACACAAACCTGAATTAATCCAAGACAGATTTTTTGCATCTCCCCATTTCTGATGAGTGTGTACTCCTCTCAATGTGGGATAACTGAGCAGTGTCATGGAAATGATGCTGAATTTGGTGCCAATTAGATAGCCAAGGCAACTGAGATGTATTAGTGTGAGAAGGAAAAAAGACAGGGCTCTGCCTGTTCTACATTACAGATTCCAGGGTCCAGAATACTAATACCTGTATTGTTATACCTGTATGTATATATACCTGCTGTCAATGTGAAGGTGGGTGGTCAGCACCTTTGTGCCTGATTCTGTCGCTGCTGTGAAGAGATATATAGAAAATTCAGTCAAAATGAAAGATACAAAATCCAGAAAACAAATGAGTACCCAGTGTAACCATAACAACTTGATTCCTACGGGCGTTGCGTTCCTGCTGTGTTGGCTTCATATCCCACCACGAGCTTTTCAGAAGCAGAGCATTTGTTGATTTGCTCACATTTTGTTGATTTGGTCATTTTTCTTTGCCCTTTCTTCTTGCTTTATAGATAAGTATGCTATATTGTTAAATTGGTTGGTTTTTTTTGTCAGTAAAGGTTTCATATGGGACGCCTTTAATGCTGACAAGACAAAAGAGAAGTTAGAAACTGGACTGAATGAAGAGGCCATCAGAACAGCTTGTCAAATGGTCGAATAATTTCAGAAACCCCTTCGCCCGACATCTTTCTGATGTCGGATTAGGTTTAGCCGTGTTGCAGTTCGGTAATTTTCCAAAACCAACAATCCAACATTCAAACCAACTTCATGCCCTGATTGTCTAGCTATGCTCAGGTGAGAAAGGAGCCAGGGTTTGAACTCCTCATTTGAACAACCAAATGCAATAGTATGAATGCCTTCTAGGAGAAAATGTAAACCATTATTTTCATATTTAAATGATATTGTGCTTCCTCTCTGATGATGATGATGATGGCTGGCTTTCTACCCCGTCTTCCAGTGTCGCCATTTGGAACAACTATAAACACTTTCGGCAACACCTTATACAAGCTAGTTGTCATCACGCATACCCCAGCCCTTACATTACAGCTGTTGTTGAAAATCATTCAACCGTTTGATTCATCAGATTGTATTGGATTCTTTCTGAACTTTGAGTTTTGTTTGTTAGATTTTGACATTCTCTACTGGTGCCAAACATGATTAACATAATGTTATTTTCCGGGTCCAACAAAAGGGCTATTTTAATCCAAGTCATTAATGGACTATAATTCATTTTGTAGTTGTTGTATGTTACTTTTGTTACGTTTTGTTTACTGTCGTGTTTCTGTTGTATAGTTTTTCACAGAGGTGCACCAATCAAATTTATTTCGGTCCACATCCAATTCCGATATCTTGAATTTGCATATATGCTGATACCGATATTAAACCGATACCAGAGCTCTTTTTTCTTGATGATGCTTATTCTTTATTTATTATTAGTGGTGGTATTATGTGTAAGGTTAGATGAGGTTCAGTTCTGTGTCAGCTGTCGCAGCTGTGGACAGACTGTGTTTGGGTTCACATGCAGTCAGAAAGCTTTCAAACAGTTTTGTTTGTTTTGATTTTGTTGTTGTTTTTTGTTTTGTTTTTTGAGGAGTGATCCGGGGTTTGGAGTTGGAATAATAGTTTATTGTTTTATTGTTTTATTTTATTGTTATCATGGTCTTTATGCAGAAATTAATACTGTCCATAAAGATTATGATCTTGTTGTTTTAGTCTCCATCAAAGATGTTGGCATGCCAGGGAACCTTAGAGTTATATGATGCATCCTCTTGTGGGATGCTGCAGGAATGTTACGTTTAAGTTCCTGTTTTAATATTGCTCGGAAAAAAGGTTAAATTCTGTGGAATAAATAATCACAGAAGATATTCGGTGTTGAGTTTATCATCGGACTCATCTGATATATCAGTATGGATTTATTTTGCAAAGTCTCCAAAAAGATACTACAGTTCAAGCTGCATTACAAAGTTTCTGAAGTGGATACAATTGCACCGTCATGAGGCATTTCACTTTCCCTAGCACAGAGTTTACATGACCTGCTATTGTCATCTTGCATGCTCCCTCTTTATCGCTCTAACTTGAGGTGTCAAGTTTCACAATCTCATCCCAAGTGCAAGCAATGTCTCAGTTGCCATGGATATCAGGCTCCAGGCCCTTTTCAGGTCAGAGGTGGAGAGAGACAGAATATCAGTCAATCAACATTACAACATACAACACAATACAGTAAAGAGAGGAAGTAGGGAAACTAGAACCTGAGATGTGCTGATAATTAGATAGTGTGACTGGACAGATATGTGTATCCCTGTAGCACATTCATTCCAACCTCTTTTAGTAGTTCTGGTGTGATTTAGAGGAATACATAAATATACATCTTCACATGGTGGCGACAGCCCTGGCTGGAGGCATTGTGTTTTCGGGTTGTCCTTCCGTCCCATTTTTGTGAATGTGATATGTCAGGAACGCCTTTCGGGAATTTGTCAAATTTAGCACCAGAGTTCACTTGGACTCAAGAATGAACTGATTAGATTTTGTTGGTTAAGGATGAAGGTCATTTTTTCAGATGCTAATTGTGACAATTTCACACATGTCTAATAGAATGAGGAAGTTATGACATCAATCAAAGGTCAACTTCACTGTGACACCATAATATTTTGTAAAAGCACTTTTCTAGCCATTATTCAACGCCATTCACTATATTTGACATTTGGTCGGATACTGAATTGGTGACACTAATCTCGGGTGCCTACATTGTAACTGTGCTGATTGTATAGATCTTCTTTGCTGCCAGGATTAAGATGTGTGTGAAACATCCATGTTTTAAAATTTGTAACTTCTTTGGACCAACATCCATATTTTGAAGCATGTTCTAATTTCATAGCTACAACACTGTTTTTGTGTCTCTCATTGAACTTACACAGTAATGGACATACAGCAGTAGTCCACATGAAAACTCATTTTGCTGATATTGAACTTCAGGTGCTTTGCCTCAACCAATATGAGCTTATTTAAACCTGAAATTAACATTCTGCTCTGACGATTAGAGACAAAAGCTGCATAAAATCTACATTTGAGGGTAGAGGGAGGGTGTTAAAGTTCCCTTTCAGTGCCTTTATTAAGTGATTCCACGTTTCATTTTTTGACCCTGATGTCACACTACAAGAGCGGTCTAAGTGGCCCCCAAAATGTCCTTCTGTGGACACTTGAAGCACACTTGCAGCACCAATGTGCCCTTTTGGTCAGCTCAAGTGCCCCTCTGGTCCATCAAATTTAGCCTTTGGTCAGCCCCTTAGGCATTAGCTCATGTGCTGCTTTGCTGTGACACTGGGGCAAAAATTAACCCTAAACTTAAACCTAACCCTGCGTTCAGTTGAGGTGCCCTTTCCCCACCCCCCACCCCCTTTACCTAGAGTCTTTGAATGCCACTGTTGCTGTTATGAGTTAATATGACTTAATGTTGTATTCATGTTCTTATGACTTATTGCTCTTGTTATGAGCTAATGCTCTTGTTTTTGGTTGCTACCGTTGTAAGTTAATGCTCTGGTTGATTAATGTTCTTTTTGTGACTGAATGCCCTTACTAATGCTTGTGAGTTAAAGATCTTATTACCAGTTTATGCTGTTGTGAGTTAATGTTCTTTTATGAGTTAATGTTCTTGTTATGAGTTATTGTTACTGTTGAGGGTTTATGCTGATTCTTTTCTAATCATTAGATTCATCACAATAGTTGATGTTTCAGACACCAGGAAACAATATAATGGTTCAATTCTCTGTAGTGGCCAAGATCAGTTTATACTCCACTAATAATTAACAGTTGCTATAATGGCCATCTGTTTACAAATCAGTGCCATAAAACCTTTATGTTCAGCTTTTTATGTGCCTCTGTACATTGCCAGCTACTTTTGTTTCTACAGTGGTGTTTCATGCCTCTCCTCCCTGTCTTGTCAGTCTACTACTGAACTACTACTCAAGTCAATCACATTCACATAAGTGAAATCTAAATCAGCATCTGTTAGTTGTTCCCAGAGTTAAATCTTCTGGTTGCTCTAAGGTCTTTCTGACAGTAAGGGTAAGCAGTCGACTAGGCACCAGTTTTATCTGGTACGATGATGACAGTTTACCCTTTGCACTGACATATTGCGGGATTTTTCTTTTCAACTTCATAATATATGCTGACATGACCTCAGAAATATCAGTCTCCGGACATCTCCATCTTGTATGCAACCACCAGTCCAGCCAAGCTGTTGTGTGTTTTGTGTGTGCCTAATTTACCTCTTGGTCTAAGTGTAACTCTATCTTGTGTGAGAGGGAGTGTTTTATAGAAATAGAAGGGCTCTATATTTGCTTGTGAATCCATGTATGTGCATGCACTGCTACAGCATATTGTAAAAGAACTAAAGCTAGTTTGCATCATAAGCTCACTGCTTTAAATCTAGTGCCTTGGCCCAGAAATGGCTTGCATAACCCACGAGATTAATGCAAAAAGAGCTATCCACTGAGGTTATGTAATGCCTTATGAAATTGGATTGGACTTGAGATTCTCTCAGCTGCACACTTGTTTTTCTCTATATTTTTCTCTCTGTCTTGTGTGCTCTAGTTTGACTGTCACTGCATTTCAGCTCTCTTTGTGGCCACTTTCTTCCTTCCCTCTTTTCTTAGAGTGTCTCCAGTTGCTTTTGGTTACAATTTCATCTCTCATTTTAATCTGTTTGATGTTTCCTGACCTTATTAAATGATTTTAGTAATTGTGTAGCAACCTCAGAGAGCCTGAAAGTGAGAGGTCAAAGAGCAGGGCTTTTCCCACATAGAGGAATTTTTGGTGCCCCCGAAAGAGGGGGAAAGCCACAGCTCAAAGGAAAATCACCAGCGCCAAAATGATGAATGAGAATTGAGAGTAAAGATAGCAATTCAAGTCCACTCCAAATGTGTTTAACCACAATATAACAAACAACTGTTAATCAAGCAGAAAATGAAAATGGTAAATGTTTCCCCTATAGGTCTATCACCCAGCCCTAACTGTAGGCGGACTGATAATGCTTACTATTGTGCATAGTCACCCCCCAAAGGCCAGGAAAAACCCTGAGGAGGTGTGGATTGCTCTCTCCCCACCTTCAGCTAGGAAAATGTGTATTTCCTCTCAGAAATAATACTTATGCAATATGCAAAATAAGCAAGTGGGTGTGAAGGTGTGGGTGGTTGTGGGAGTTGCTGTTGACTACTTCTCCCTCTTTGAGTTCTGAGGTGTACTGTTTTTCTGTCTCGCTGTGTTTGACCTTTTCCTCACACACACCCCCTTGGTCGCTCTTTCTCTTTCTCCCATTGCCTCACCATGTCCCTTCTTCCTCCATCACCCCCCATCAACTTGACTCCCTCACCTTCCACCATCAGTAAAGTGAAGCCTGTAGAGAGACTGGAGTCAGTGACTTGAGTTCACCTCCTGTTCTCCCACAGGCTGGCTATGAGCTGCTTTGTTATACCTGTCCCAAAGCAGAAGACACACACACACACATACAGTACACACATGCACGTATCCTCTTTAAAACCCTGATCTTGCCTACTTTCCTTCTCCCTAGCAATCCGGCTGTTCTCACTTTACTTACATCGCTGCTTTCTTTAATACTTTTCTGTTGCTTCTGACATTGTTAGAGCAAGTGAACGACTACACAGTTTTAAGGGGAAACAACTTGCAAAGCAGCTGACACGAAACACTATTATAATTTAGTCTGTCTGTAAGTGTGGGGAGAAGCATCTCCTACTACGGGAATGTTTATCCAATTTTATTTGAGAGAAACTCATACAAGTCAGCAGGTTTAAGACTTGTGAGGTGGCTCTCTCTTTGGAGAAACTGTGGCACAGTCACATTAATCAGTTGTCGGAGCTGTGTGTGTTGGGTATGTGAGATAGAGCGTCAGCTTGTCTTTTTGTTAAAAAACTAGAGCGTGCAAATGAGTAGTATGCTTACTCTGCATCACTTTGTCTGCTTAGAGTGTCTGTGTTAGCAGAAACAAACCACAAGCAAACTCACCCCCTCTCCTCCAGTGGTGAAATCTAACTTTACTCAAATAGAGTACTTACTGTAACAACAAATTTGAGGTACGTTTACTTTACTTGGGCTTCACTACATTTCAAAGGCAATTGTATAGTTTTTACTCTACTACAATTATTTGGAAGCTTCATTTACTTTACAAAATTAAAAATGAATTATTGCAATCATTTTTCATTTATTTTTAATGTTTAGGTTGATATTGTTGGTTGGACAAAACACCATTGTGACAATGTCACTTTGGGCATCTCGGTAATTGTGCCTGATTTTGTTAATAATTTCAGAATTTTTATAAAACCAAATTATCAATTGTTTACTGGAGTAAATAATCAGCAGAAGAATCCATAATACCAGTACTCATTAGTTACAGTCCTGAACAAAATAGTTTAAAGTTTGTTCAACCAGTAAAATCCTGTTTCTACATCAATGCATGAGTAATAATAATCTAATAATCTAATGATATTTAAGAATATAACAGTAACAGGATCTGAATACTTTCTCACTTGCTTTGTGCTTCCTCACCTTTATTTCTCTTTCTAGCCCATTTTACACTGGGATTGCAGATAGCAAGCTGGCGTTCCACAATTAAAAGAGGCGTGATGAGTAACACATCAGCCTCAGAGTCTAGTGTGACATTTTACTTGTGCGACAAGCAGCGCTTTATAACAATGGAACAACATGGCAATAACAATCATTTATCGTACCTGTTATGTGGCAGATGATCTCATCCTCTGCTCGTATGGTAAGTAGCTCCTGAACATTGCGTTGTCTCCACAATTTGTTTACATTTTCGGTTGTTTTTCTTGCTAACTGCTGCTAGCTGCTTTTAAATCTCCCGTTTGTGGGTCGCACACAAACCATGTCAACAAAACGTCACAGCCCTGTCTCATCGTTCCTCCACTTCATTTATACAGACATTGATTCAGCGTTGTTACTACCTCCGCTGCTGTCTCAGATGCAGACCAACTTTGAATCCCCATTACGCCTCCGTGCCGTTTACACAGACGGCAAGGCATATCAGAGGCCGAACGGGCTGTGTAAAAGGAGCTTCTGTCTTTATCAGTCTGGCTATTTCTCTCTTTTAAGCTGGCCATACATTGTACAAAATGAGCCCGTTGCTGACTTTTGAGGGCGCTTGTCTGTGAGAGGTACAAAGAGAGATGATATGAGCCTCGAACATGAGACAAGTGAAATACAGGACCGTATAGATAAAATATACATTGAAAAATAACGAATGGCCGTTTTATTTTCTAATTTACACGTAAAGTGTGAGCACTTAGGCCGTGGCTTGACAATCGGACTTTACAGTGTGAGCACATAAATTGTGAGCTTTGGCTTCACATTGCAGACGATTTACCCATACAGTATGAGTTGGCATTAAACAACAAGATTTCTAAAATCGTACGGTGTCCAGCTTTAGGTTTTTTTTCCTCCTTCTTCCTCTAGTTGTTCCCCTCTAAGCTCATATCAATGTGCTTGTTAGCAACTCACCAGATTTTTACAGCATTTCATCACCCCATCCTCCTTAACCCCTTACAGACACAAACACCACAATAACACACACTGGTACTATCCCTTGTCTCTGCTTTGAAGAACTGAGGGGGAAAAAAAACAGTTGTGGCCCATGGGTGACTAATCATAAGTTACTGGTGTTGCTTTGACTCATATCTCCTCATGACATTACCTCTAATTGGTCTTTGTGACACAACTAGGACTCAGAAATACAAATAGGACGAGCTGCTGCTTGTGCCTCTTTAGCTGATTGAGCACAGTCCCTGGTGCACATATGTGATTGTGTCTGTGTGTGCTGGTATATATCTTATATTATATAAACTGAATATGGTAATATGGGACAAAATATGATCTAGAATATGAAATAGCAGCATCTCCTTTAATGTGTGGGTTTAGTGACAAGGGGGTTTCAATTCCAATCCCTGAAATTTGAACGGATTGATTTCCACCACTGAATGCATTTATGTAACCACCACAGAGTTCAAGATGATTCATCAAAAATACGTTTACGTTTTACAGAAAGAGGAAAGATTTTGCTATAAAAATTCAAAAAATGGTTTCACTACTACAAAATCACTGTTCTGTCATGACTGGTCTTCATGTCTACATTACTAATCATTTCCCAGAATTCTCATTTTTGTTAATGTCTTCCAAAAGCAGGTCTTCTGCACAATGTGGCAACTACAGAAAGCAATCTTTGGAAAGTACTTCTACAATATCTGTCCCCTGTAACAACGGCTGCTGAAGTTACACAGACATTAACTGTCACTCTTTCTGTCACTTGAGACAGGGAGAAAAGTGGCTCCAGCTATTTCAACACATACGATCATAGAGGGCCGTGTAGCGTTTATTTGATCTGTGATCAGTTTGACCACTGAGTGATCTGTGTGGGTGAGAGAGAAGCATGAATATACACAATATATACACGATAGATACACGATAAGATGACGATAAACTTGTAAATGCGATTCTGTTTGTGTATGCTTAGTTGTTAGCCAGGTAGATGCTAAATGTTAAGTGTTCTAAATTTCTTTAGTACATACTGTAAGTTATTCTTTGACTGATCTTGTCAGTTATCATCTTCAGGTGCATCACCGTATGATTTGGAGTAGTGCCGATCCAGACTTTTATGTGGCCCAGGAAAACGGAGATGGATGCAATCTGGTAATAAACACCCATGAATGTGAACAGAATGTGAAAACAGCAAGCTAGACAGACAGGTACAGCAAGAGCGTGTGCGTGTGTGTGTGCGCGCGTCTGTGTGTGTCTGTGTGTTTTCAATCTCCTCTTAGTGGAGAACTGAAGCAGGAGTTCCAGCGTTGAACAGACTCTAAGGCCTGGGGACGCAGTAAGCCGAGTTCCAGTTTAACCAACGCTATCAGCCATTCATCAACCTCCGATCCCTCACCAAGCTTTATTTCTCATGAGAAGTTGCCTAAGGCAGACAGAAAAGGAAATAAGGAAAATGACGGAAGGGAGAAGTTGGAGGAAGTGTTATATCACGTAGCTTCATAAAGTAATGTAAAGTCATCTAGCTTTTCCCGAAATGCTCTATCTGACTGACCCATTACTGCCCTCTTCCCCTCACGGACTAGGCTTTTGTTGTTCTCTTTTCAATTGTAAAGTGGAAAAACACCAGGAACAGATTATTATGACAGCAAATCATCTAAGAACTGATTTTGGATTAAACACCAGAGATTGAAAATTCTTGGAAACAGATGTTTGCTGAAAGTAAAATACAACTGTAGAGTATTGTTAGCTTGTCACTCATGTGAGGCAGTGGCACGCCACACTGCCTAATTTGACAAACAAACAAATTGCATCTTAGTTCAAATTTGCTGAATAGCCCAATCTTTGAAATAATACTGGATAAAAGCATTCTACTTTCAAATAGAAGAAAGCCTTCAGTAAAACCTATTATGCAGCATTTCATTGATGTAACCAAAGCTTTAAAATTACTCAGCAAAGTGGTGTGCTTCTTTTTGTATGTTTTGTGGTTCTTTTACCCATGTTCACAAGGAGGTCTAGCACAAAATCTAATTGTGAAGCAAGGAATCTTTGTCTGTCTGTCTGTCTGTCTGTCTGTCTGTCTGTCTGTGTGTCTGTCTTCCAAATATCTCGCGAACCGTTCAATCCGATTCACACTAGATAGGTTTATACAAGTGTGTGCATTGTCCAATTTGGTGCAATTTCATCAGGCAATACTTTCACTATTGTAATATAATATTAATATAATAAACCAATAATTGAATAACCAATTAAACAGCACTCTCCTACAAAAGTGAAGGCGGGGCTTTAGGGCTTGACTCAACACTGAATAAATCATTATATGAATATCATAACACAGCAGGGACGTGGAAATTAGACGATTAGATTATTGAATAAATTATAGAATATTTATGGACCAAGTTGTTTCATATTTAGGCTATGCCGTGTAAATTAATTAATTAATTGCCGTTATATTAATCAAGTAAAAATGAATCTTTAGAGTAATCAATAAATGAGTCATTGGATTAATCGACTAATTGAAAAAAATAAATATTAGATTAATTGATAAAAACAAAATAATTGTGAGGTGCAGCTCTACTACACTACATTATGGCCACAGCCATGTAGTGAGAGGGTTAGGTGACCCCTTTCTCAATATTGCTGGTTATACCTAATGAGATGTCAGCTAATTTAGGTTTAACATTAACATTTTGATTCTTACATAGTCAGTGTTGAGTGTAAAGTAGTTAAGATGAGCGGTTCTTGAAAAAGCTGCACGCAGTAATAGTATAGGCCAAGCAATTGACTCGTTCCAAATACGATTGTATGAACGGGCATTGCTCTAGTCTAAAAAAATAAATAAATGTGTTGGTTTATTCATTTTAAGGATGCTGTATATCAGCTTTTGAAAACTAAACTCTCTATATGTACATTGTAATACAGCTGGACATTGTGTCACTATATCTGCATTACTATATACTATAGTGCTCCAACAACAAGTTTGTCACAGATAGTACTCTATAGGCACAGTTATTATGCGACTGAGTTAAATAGCATAACTCTGTGAAATATCAGATGCTGGAGGGTGACGGCCTGAATACCCTCTTGGGTTAGGAGAAATAATGAGCCCTTGCTTGGAAGACTATAAACCTCATTATGGTTCTTAATTGGTTCTCAGTCAATGGTGCATGACCACTACTGACAGATTAGTGTCCAGCACCTGCAGCGCAAGCACATCTGCATCAATTTTGATGTTGGAAAAGTACACAGTCATGCACTAAAGGAAAATATCAAGAGTTAAATCATCAATTATGTACAACGTAAAACTGAACAGTCAGTATAAGACAACATACTGTACTTGGTGTTCTGGCTTATCCTTGTCTTTCCTACAAATTATTTTGACTTTTTTGAGTGATTCATTGTGAGCATAACAGTTTTAGTTGTGTAGGAGATCAGCAGGAACTCTCTATTCTTTATCTATCCATTAGTATATTTAATTTTGTCTTTAAAACCTAATGTAAGTTGAATGGTATTCAAACCAGAGACATCGATTTTCCATGTAATGCCAAACAACACTATAAATGGGGTTAGAAACCTCTTATCCACTTTCCTTTAGCAAAGGCAGTGCTTGTTAGTTATACCCAAACCCTTGTTATCTCCATTAAGTGTGCAGCTGATGAGAACAAAGTCAAGCATAATTGGGTTTGGTACCTCCAAACTCTACGAGAACCAAAGATATTTTGCTCAATGATGCTGTCAGTGTTTCCTCTTCCTAATGGCTTAAAAATGAGCTGTCAGAGTCAGGCTCAAATTAATGTCAGTACATCTAATATGTCTTTGCCCTCTCCGAGGAGAAAATTGGGCCTTTTTAGGGCAGCCAGCCTTGAAATTAGGAGTGAAAAGAAGGTGTTGATTTCACTAAATCTAAATAGATTGCCGTCTTTTTTTTCTCACCTTTACTGTTTTGTTTGATCACCCACTTTGGCTCACTTTAGCCTTTTCGTCTCACTCTATCTGTAAATTCTTAGTAATAACTGAACTCAAGCAGTTATAAAACACACCTGCAGTTCTTTTTGATTCCTACAGTATCAGTGTAGGAAGACACTGCTCTAACAGCTTCATCACAGCTACATCACTGACAAACTGACATTGTGTTTCTGCTCCATTTCCTGTTGCTTCTATCAGCAGAACATCACAGCTATGGTGAGGGTTTGTTAGGTTTAGGAACAAAAACAACTTGGTTAGGTTGTCTTTAGCTCCTTTTACACAGCCCATTCAATGCTGGCCTGTTGCGCCTCTGTTGCGCCTCGCCGTCTGTGTAAACGTTAAGGAGGCGTGATGGGGGGTCAAAGTTGTTCCTCCACTGAGATGGCAGCAGAGGTTGTAACAGAACCGAATCGACGTCTGTATACACGGAGTGAGGCAGAATGACGAGACAAGGCTGTGACGTCTGTACATGTCAACATCTATGTGTGCGACCCACAACAGGGAGATTTAAAAGAAGCTAGCCACAGTTAGCAGCTAACTCAAAGAAGAAGAAAAACAACTGAAAATGTTTACAAATTGTGGAGCTACTTACCATACAAGCAGAGGACGAGATCATTCGGCACATAACGGGGACGATAAGTGATTGTTATTCTCATGTTATTCCATTTAGTTTAGTTTATAAAGCGCTGCCTGTCGCGCATGTAAAATGTCACACTAGACGCTGATGTGTTACTCGTCACAACTCTTTTAATTGTGGAATGCTGGCTTGCTATCTAACATCACAGTGGGGCGGCGTTAAGGGTCTTCATTGCGGCAATATTGCACAATCTCTGTGTAAAAAGGGCTTTTGCTAGCCCTGCTAGCTGTTATGTGAGGGCAGGCAGTACTTTGAATTACCATGTACACAGTGGTAACATACAGATGTTAAGCATCAATAATTAAACCATGTTCACCATTTTAATATAGTGTTTTAGCACACTATTATTGCACTTAAAAGTACAGCCCCAGCTGTACTTTGTGTTTTTTGTCATACAATTACTGGGGGAGGGGGAAATGATCTGAAATTGGTGATCTAAATTGGTTAGATTAAAAGTCAGGGGGCTCACCAAAGTCATTAAAATGTATCCTTGAGGTGAACTATATGTCTGGGGACCATGAATGTACAAAATGTAATTGTGTCAGTGTGTTCTGTCACACAGACAGACCAATACTGACCAATACTGACAACACTAGAGGCACACAGCTAGGATGGCTAAAAACTACTTGGTGTAGATAAGTGATCAATTGTCATTAAAAGGACTGACTTTACAAAATGGGAATTAAACAGGAGTCTTGCTTTTCAAAGATTGTTGTTTTGATGACGTCATCATCCAACAATACCTCCTTCTACTGCTGAAATTTTGGCTTTAAAAAACAGCACTGTGTTTTCTCCTGTGCTCACAATGGATGAGAGTCCTAATCCCAATGGCTGCTTCGGGAGCTTTGTCACTTAAATATAAATAAATGTTGTTTTGGGGTAATGCTATTAGTCTGACTACCTCACTGTGCCACTGGTATTTTGCACCCCATCAGTTTCAAGATGTTTTTTAAAGCCCCACAGTGAACAAACAACATGCCAATTAACACTTATCAAGACGGAATAATTGTCAGTAAAGAAAACACTACTTTTTTGGGCTGGACAGATTCCATGTGATTTGTGCTGTTCACACTGCCATGAAAAAAACAGATCTGGGTCGCATATGAGCAAATAAATCGGATTTGGGCCACTTTGGGCCTATAATGTGAACGTAGCCCTAGTCTTGTTTTTTTGCAAGTTATTGAGGCATGAATGAGAGGTAGGTTTATGCTCTTTCATTTGACTGCCACTGGAAAACTCTTCTCTCTAGTGCCAGTGTGGGTTTGAAAGTCTGATTTCAGGTGTGAGCTCAAACTCAATTCAAGCAGCTGAGTGCAGCTTCAAAGGCTCAATGGTCTACAACACACATCAATAAAAATTAGTTCAGTTGGTGTTTCGCCCTGTCAGCTGGCTAATGCTAATTAGTTTACTTGAACACGCTGTGTGTGCATGAGTGTGTGTGTCTCTGTGGTGGGATGAGGGATGGCCCTTGCCTCCACATGTCCACTTGAGATGACTTCTGAGTGTTTGTTCCTACACATTCATCCATATGCGTGTGTTCAACACTTGAGCGAAAGGCATCTGCCTGCTGTATCACAGAGCAGCACTCTGATTCGGTTTCATTCCTTCCTGAGTGCTGGTTGCAGGTTGGAAAGTGGATTTATTTGATCTGCGCCATGTGTGAGAGCATAATGATATGCGCATCTGCCAAAGTATCTATTTACACACGCATATCCCGCCATATGTATTTTCATGTGTGTGTGTGCATGCTGTGTGGTTTTGTGTGTGTTTGTGTGTGTGTGTGTGTGTGTGTGTGTGTGTGTGTGTGTGTGTGTGTGTGTGTGTGTGTGTGTG
>JBBPCS010001780.1:0-14506 GCA_037974645.1 Hollardia meadi
ACACACACACACACACACACACACACACACACACACACACACACACACGCGCGCGCACACACACACACACACACACATGTATTTCATTTCATTTATTTGTGGTCTTAGCACTCAAGTTCTATTTATCTCTTGAGTTTCCCTCACTCTGTTTATTTTTTCTCTTTCACTGTCACATTGTATATTGTATAGCTTTTTACCAATCAAATCATATTTCTCTTTTACTGATGGCGAACATTGACTGTTGCTGTAATGGGGAAAGCATGTTGACGTGCCATTGCATAGCCTTGAAGTCACACGAGGTGATTGATTCCATCTTCCGTGATGCAAGTGATGATGGATCGTCATCCTCACACTGAAAAGCCAAACTAACTGTTTACCTCTTTCTAATCCTCCACGTCATCTTTCACTCCCTCCCACCCTCTGTTTTTCTGTCTTGCTTGTACTCCCTTCTGTTCCTCACCATATTTGGGGGATTTACACATGAGCCAGCTTATGAGGCACGGCTTATCTGCTAACATTGTGTCATTATGACAACAACATCACATTCCATTATTCTCCTGCCCTCCTGGTTTTTCATTTCTTTGTACCTCAGATTGTTACATGCTTTAATATTTTAATACACCTCTTTTTCCTGCTTCAGACTTTATTACTTAATAAAGTCAAACTCAATTCTTTTCAACTATTATCAGGTGATATGGCTGAAAATATCAACTTGATAAACTTCCATATTATCTGATAAATATTTGCCCTAAAATAATATGTAAATATTATCATCATGTAACATATCCAAACTACAGAATGTGTCCTTTGTGTAGAGCGTGATGGCCAATTTTTTTTTTCTCTCCCATGACTTGAAAACAAGGCCTTTCCCCACACATTGACAACCTTTAGTGGTAAATCTGCCAAAAACCATACATGATGAGAATTGTTTAAGAATCTTTCCAAGATAAATATGACACAATGCATTATTACATTTCTGTATAAATTGATAAATAATCCCATACCCATTCCCTCTGTAGATATAAAAGGCTCATTCTAAGTTAACGAAAACACAAATATTCTTAGTTTCAATGAAATGAATGAAAACATAATAATGAATATTATATTCTGCTTCTGCCCCTAAATCCTTCACATTGGATCTTTGAATCTATTTAAACATATTCTCAGTGCAAAACTGTGTTTCTACCACAGTACTACTTCAACACTGATCCAGACATCAAATTTTGGCCACTTATTTGGATCCAGGTCACAACCGCAGCACTTTTCCCCAGCCATGTCCTCTTTCTCTGGTTGGGATACATACAGTAATCTCTTGTACGTGTTGTGGATGTTTTCCAGGGTCTCATTCCAGCCTAATGAGCTCAGGATCCTCTTTTAGGGTATGTGCAGAGTAGTGTGAGCTTTGGTTTATTTATAAATTGAATTTCAAACATCAAATGAACTTGTCATAGGCATTCACAATAACTTAATTTTAATGCATCCAATTGTATTTTATTTTAAATTTCACAAAGCATTCCAATACCATGCATTCCCAAATGCCTACCTTATACAAAAAAGACACTTTAACTCAATGGCAGCACTGTTGTCTCTGCTGTAATTGGTTGTTCTGGCGAGGAACCACTGCGATAATTAGCCAGTTGGTTAGCCTGCAGTGGAGTAGTATTAGTGTTGTGTTGGCCCATTCAAATGCTGCTTTCTGACATCTCCCTGATGAGATGCAACCCATTTCCATTGAAACAATAACAGCAATCTGATTTGGGATAAATGATGTCTTTGTCTATTGTCTACTGGAACAACTAAAACCATTGGAACGGGAAACACTCCTCTCTCTGGAGCCCTGCCTAGCCCATTTCATGCATACACATGCACGAATACAAACCCTAGTGCACAGTAGGGATGGGGTGATATGCATTCTCAGTTCTACAGAACAGTGTATTAGTATTTAGCCATGCCAGGTGTGAAAAAAAAAAATTCTAATTGGACAACAGCTAAAATAAAGACAAATACATGATGTTCTTGTCGGTAAAGTGATTTTAGGGAATAGAAGGTCTCGCATGGAGTACCATGAATTTTCACATCTGAAATGAGTGTAATATCTGATAACATAACAAAAAACTTGAGGCTTGAGGCAACTTGCTTGAGGCTCTAACTGTATTTAAGTAGACAAGTGAATTTGAGACGTATCAGTTTAACACACACTGGTGGGAATCATTGCAAACTTGGCCTGTTTTCTGTGACAGTGGCATCTCATAGAGACAGTTTGACACTGGGCTTTGGCACTGTCAGTCGTCTAATACTTAGCTTTCTCCCCATTACAACGTGTCATTCCACATTTTCCCTCTCTAGGCACTCACACAAGATCCCTTAAACCCTGCATATGGGTACAAACTGCATTTATGACACTTGTAAGATGCAAGTTAACTGGCATTGAATTGGTAACTGGGAGTGTGTGGCGCTGCGCTGAGGGTGGTGGTAATCTGTCGCCATTGATGCACGTAGCTGGGGCTGGTTTGAAAATGTTGAAGAGCAGAAAGCAGAAAGGGTAATGAGCAGAAGGAGCGAGAGGAAGGAGATACGTTCAGAGCCAGGTTTATGATACTGTATGAGGATAGAAGTGACTTAGCGCGTTTAAAGGAGACTGGAAAAACAGCAAGGGGTCGAGACGTGGCTGAAGTCCTCTTTAAGGAAAGCTGGGATTTCACCAGTGTCAGCAGGAAAGAGTTTGTGTGTGTGTAACTTTATATGTGGGTTTGCAGGGACTGTAATTAAATGGCTGCCCTACCCTCATCACCCTGATTTATCCCTGATTGGCTGTTCTGAGGAAGTCCATCAGTCCGTCATCTGCTGCTGGAGATTAAACACCAAGTCGGTCCTCTGTCGTGATATGGAGATGGTGGTGGAGAGTTCTTTTTTTTATTATTTTCTTGTGTTCCACTGAGCAGAAAAAAGCAGCATATAGCTGCACAGGTTTTATTGTGTGTAAAAGGATTTAAAGGTGAGTTGGTCACTGAATAGCAGTACAGTACTGTAGATGCACGAAAGCACTCTTCAAATCAAACTCGTGCTTTCGAATTCTTCTGGTGTAAAATATGAACTCACTTCAAGTGTAACACTCATAATCTTACATCATTGTTGTGTGATTGTTTTTAAAAACCCTTGGAATTGTAATGGCAAATTTATAATGAGAATGGTGATGAGCCTATACAATTCCACAAGCCCAGAGGACTCTGAACATTATAGGACATTAACATGATTACCGTGAAGTGCCAAACCATTTATCTGTCTGTTTCTCTCTTCCCTTCTTTTCTCTCTCTTTCTGTCTGTGTCTGTCTTTCACAGCGCACACTCAAGCCCCCAGTGAAGGGAAGCCCATTGCGAGGCAGCCTGGAGGTGACAGCGCACATGAGAACCCTTCCAAGCCCCCCTCAGTGAAAGTGATAAGGGGCCCCTCATCTGGCAGCTGGGCAAGACCCCAGAGCCTTGCACTTCTCTTTGCTGTGCTGTGCTTGCAGTGGACCCTGTTCTGAAGCCACCACCCGACCCTGCCCTTCTAGGAACCAGACACCCATATCATATACATACCCACTCATAGTATCCTTACTCCTGTCTTCAACGTACATGGATGGGTGGTAATGGTGGAAAAAGAAAAAAAAGGAAAACAAGACGAGGTGTGGAAGAGGACGATGTTGTACGAGACTGTGGACTGGGGGGGGGGGGGGGGGGCTCTTGCAGGAACTTCTTGTCCTGCAACATCACCAATGTGGGTGTTTGCACACGCTAATCCCACGCACGCTCATCTGCAAAGATTAGTCCTGCAGCTTCTTCTGGGCTGTCGTGGGGCTGGACGTTTGTGTATTCAGACACCAATAAAGCCCTGCCCTTTGTGGTTTAGAACAGGACTGCATCACTCTGATTTTACTTAAAAACGCTGACACATATACAGACTCACATATACAGTGCAAACACAGCTGTCTTCTTTTTCTGCTGCTGGTTTTTACTTATTCTTTCAGGCTAAAAAAAAAAAAAAACCTCCTCATGGCCACTGCACTGTTTGCCAGCCAGGCAGAAGAATTCAGTTAATTTGAAAACTAAACTCATTTTCTTTTGAGGATTAAGGAGTGCATGATAGATTGATAGATCAATCCCAGGTGCCTGGCCCAGAACAGCAGACTTGATGTACTTTAATGACTGTGTACCTTGGCAGGGATTAGAATGTAATGAGTTCACAGGTAGAGCATGGGCACACTTGCACAACTGAACACACTGTGCAGACAAGTTAGGTGTGTATAGTATGTAACTGTATATAGGTGGAAAGATTTGATGGAGTATATGAGGTTCTGATTCAACAAAAACCGACTGAGCTGTTTTCTTGTCTTTTCTCTTTGCTAGGAGTGGACTTCGCTTGTCTGCTCCATTCTACACAGAAAACAATGCAAAAAAAAACCCAATAGAGATTTAAATTCTGTAACAAATACTGCACATCATTTTTCAACTTAAGCCGCTGACATGAATGAATACATTCTGGACGTGTGAACAAAGTCTGTACATTGTTGATTTTTACTAATGTTTACTGTGCATACGGTTTTTGTGTGTTTGCTCGTTAAATTGCACATTAACACATCCAGTTATGGGAGGAAGGATCAAAAACCTACAGTATACAATCACTTTTTCATTACATCTTGCCAGTGGCGTCACATCCGGTTCTACCTTCCTCTCTGAAATGATGGTTTGGAACTTAAAAACAAGAGGGAGGTATAACGTTGGGTGCATCTATTGTTTGATGAGGTACAGCAGTAGCCATTGTGTGTAAATCCATTTATCACACATTTTGCCAAATCAGCCAAATCTCTCTTCACCCACTCTTAAGCAGACCATTCCTTTGAATTCCAACAGAGTAAAAGCAAATCCTTCCTTGTTTGACTTATTATTACGGACTCCTATAAGGACTTCCTCTGTTACTGTTTTCTCTGTTGTGTGTGATGAGGTTGGTTTACATATAGTACTGCTACAGTAAAGTACTTGTTTGAATGAGGATGAATGCATGGTCAATACTTTGCAGCTACAGCAGTAACCCTGATAATGCCTGAAAGCCACACACACATATGGTATCTAAGCTAAGGAGGTCTATACACTTGAGTGTATGTGCAGAAAAATGCCTCTTCCATTACATGTGTTGAAAACAACCGTTCCTCTCCTTACTAAAAAGAAATTCACAGTTGACGCCGCTTCAGTGGAAAAAGGATGGCCTGCTTTACTACTTGTAAATACATATAATAATACACGAAACCCTGCAGTTAATGAGATGACTTCAGCTATGTAAGGATTTGACTGTTAAAATGTGTCACATTTTGTGTTCTGTTATCATATTCGTTTAGTTCAGAAGATTTCCTCCATGTAAGTTGCACACACGGATCACTTACAGGCCTTTACCCTTGCATGTGTATAAATGTACATATTTTAAGTCACTTGCCATTTGTTTTGTGTCTCATTTCCTTTCTTTTATACAGTGTAGCTGAGCTCTATTAAAGGTGCTCTGCTTTTTCTTTTTTCTTTACTGTCTTGATAGCCTCTTCTTAAAGAATGTCAACCACGATAGACATTGCTAAACTAAAGCTGCTAAATTTTCTTGGAAATATGTTTACTAAAGGCCCTACACACCTGGCCCTTTTCCTGATTAATCCTCTTCATAGGCCTGTGTGGGCTTGTACAGACTGTGCTTGATTGACATCTTCCTTGTTATTGTCCTAATGCACCTGTCAGGCCAACTTACAGTTTGTTTGTTCTAATTGTATGTTGATTTTAGTGACCTTATATAATTCCCAGCATAGCTCTACCCAGCTTCCCAGCAGACAAGAGGTGTAACACGCCCACGATAAGTGAAAACAAGTGTTCAGGCTCTTAGATATCTCATGTTGACACCACTCACTTTTCCCCTGTCCTCAAAATACAATATTAAACTGACATTATGCACGTCCCGTGACACTTTTTGAGCCTTTTATAAAGGTCCAGTGTGTAGGATTTAGTGACATCTAGTGGTGTGTTTGCAGATTTCAACCAACTGAACATCCCTCATCTCAACAACCCTGAGGGTGGCCGTGAAAAACAAAAAAAGGCTCTCTAGAGTGTTTGGTTTGCTACTATAGAAACATGGTGGTGCAACATGGCGGACTTCGTGAAAGATTACACGCTCCCTCTGTATATATAAAAGGCTCATTCTAAGGTAACGAAAACAAATTTCAGGTGATTATACAGTAAAGTAACATTATTATGAATATTATATTCCATTTCTCCCCCTAGATCACCCTAAATCTTACACACTGGACCTTTAAAGGAATAATTTCATATTTTGGAAATACACTTCATTTACTTTCTTCCCAGTGGTTGCCTACGAGCACCTCTAAAGCATAACAAGTGGTATCTTGTTTGACTAAGACTGCACCCAGCCACTAGTTGCAACATATAACACCCAGCAATTCACAACTTGTCAGTTCTGCATTTTAATTTGTGCATGGATTAATTAAAAACAAGATCAGCAGGTTAGTGAGCTTTTGAGGTGTTGAAATGCATATTTTTAGACTAGAGAGAACCAGGCGAGCTGTTTTTCTCTGCTTCCAATCTGTATGCGAAGCTAATGCTAAACACTTCCTGGCTCAAGCTCCATAGTCAGCGTGCAGACACGAGGCTGGTACTGATCTTCTGAACTGTCAGCAAGAGAGCCAAAAAGCTATTTTCCCAGAACGTTGAACTGATGCCAAACAAAGAAGACTTAATAACTATTACTACATAGCACTATGCCTCCTGTCGTTGCAAATGCATCACTACTTCATTGACCGTACTTTGCTTCTGGTGAGCAGTGGAGGAGGAGTGAGTTATGAGGGTGTAGGCAGGGCAAGCTGTCTTAGTCTGACCTTCTCTCTTTGCATCGAGGAAGCCCCTTGCTAAACATATCAGGCGGTGTGTGCACCAGGAATAGAGGCAGAGGGGGGTGTAGGAGTGCAGAAGACATGAAATGGTTCAGTGCTGCAAAGTGCCATGGCAGAGACAGTCGGCTGTGATGACAGCGGCATCAACAGTGACAGTTTGCTCGCTCAGCTGATTTGTGGCTGACCCGTTGACTGCTACTGTAGGGGAAACTGTGCCTGTTTATTGGCTATAATTGCCCTGAATTAGTCAGCTGCATTGTTAACATCAGTTAGCCTAGCTTAGCTACTGTAGGACACCTAAACAAAGCATGAAGGGTGCCACTGTTGGTGAAAACATATGCACAACCTGCCCATATTGAGTTTCAAATAGAGTGAGGTTATGTGCTCAATCGGGTGTACAAAGACATACAATAGTAGTGAAGCAAAACATTAGGAAGTAATGTTTATAATTGGTCTTTAGGGTCTTTTTTTTCCCTCCACAGTGATTATAAAAGCATGTGATGGCAACGTATCAGGCGACAGTGGCCCTCCAAGTCTCACCACACCTCCCACTGTTTTAGCCATCAGCCTCAGAGCACATAACTAATAGCACTTTTCTGGCTAAAGCATACAATGTCCACAAGTTCGTTCTCACTCTCTTTGCCTTTGCCTCTTTCCCTCTCGCTCACACACACGTACACAAACTCAAAAATAATCACAAACACACACCGATGATCTCATTCACACACCCTGTCCCCAGTTTTGTACACTCCCAATTGCACGCAGTCTGCATCTGATCCTCGGAGTCTATTTCATGCTTGTTGCTTTGAAACCGAGTGTCTGGCTGGCTGCAGACGAGAGCAAAGACAGTGCCCAGTCCAAGGATATTGTGGCTCCTGTTTGCCTGCGCTTTAATTGGACTGCACTGTCCCTGTCTGACAAAACCAAAACTGTCTGTCGTCCTCTAATAACCTCTGCTGACTAACACAGAAAGTCATGGATTATTTTAAAATGTGGACAATAATGGAACCAAACTCAAACACAGAGAGCTAGTCTCAAAGTTACTCCCAACTGGGCTTTCTTTCCTAAGTTAATTTTATAAAGACACTTTAATGTCTTTAAAATGTGTATGGCTGATTCAGGGTATTATACAGTAGGTACACGCGCGCACACATTGCAAGGAGCAGTGCGGTAAGTGAATGTAACTGAGAATTCGGGGGACCTGAGGTCACAGCTGCTCTGTCTGTCTGTCTGGGCTATTTTAAACAGTAGCACACATCAGCGCTTCTGTCCCACTGGCTTGTCCAAGTCCACACCTAAATGTCCTCACACACACACACACACAAACTAAAGAGTAGATCTAACAGCAATTCAAACATTCAGAGATGAATCGCAGTCACATCACACCGCGAAAAAAAAAGCCTTCGGATGCAAATCTGCATTTTTCTTACAGATGTTCCCTGAAGTCAAACTGATTGTGTGGTAAACTCCTGAGATTGTCTTACTTTTTCAGCCTGGGCGTAGGAGTGATAAGCTTGAACTAGGAGGAGGGAGGAAAGGAAATAAGGATGGACGCACTGGAAATAGCTTTTCAAAGACGAACAATTGGGTTAGGTAGAGGGGAAACGAAGGGGGACCTGCGGCTCCTATTAACCACAGCTCTCCTTCTTGGGTTTCACTTGTCAGCTGTATCCATTCCACTCTGTGCAGAGCTCCCTATGTCCTCACAACAGGCTAACACAAGCTGTCACTGCCAATTCTCCCTCTGTCGCACTTGCTGGCCAATTAGCATTATGCTCAATGAGCTCTTGAGTTAACTAATTGAGTCCAATTAAACAAATTTTCGACATGACATACAATCAACAGGAGCCTTAGCAACACTGGCAGAGATCAAATCTGCAACAGGGATGCAAAAAATTTGCTTGATTCCTCCTAGTCACTGATTGGCCTCATTTGTCAGTTCTGTTTCCCATCATGCACTGTGCTGGCAGAGGGCAGGTTAACAGTGTTAGGAGGTGTTGTCCGCCTGGCAGCTACTGTCAGGTTTCTGTCATTTGTGGGGAGATGCAAAATCATTTGTTGCTGACTAAAGAAATATTAACTGGCATGCACGCACAAAGCATTCATGCATACCAACAATTGTAAAACCTGAAGGTTGCACAAGCACTCAATAGACAGCCCCCTGTGGCAACTGGCAAGTCATTCTGTATGTGTACAAACAGAGCAGAATATTAACGCAGCAACGCAGACCAGCCATTCAGCTTTTCAATAATCTCAGATCCCACAAGAATTCCAATTTGTTCTGCCTGTTATGAAACAAATAGAGGCAGACATGAACCTCCACACCAGAAGCAACACTCTGAGGACACCCACAAGTAAAAATATTCTCTGGACTACTCACTGTCAAAATTACACAGTATACCTAATGGGAAGAGAGAAATGATCTTGTTTGGACCAGGTTAGAAATCATTTTAAAAAAAAAGTAGTACACTTGATTACAACTAATTTAAGGCCATGGATGTGGGGTTGATCATTGGATAGAAAATTGTGATGCAGACTTGGGGCAGAAACAGGGAGAAAAAAGAGAGAGTACTCATGTGGACGAGCATGGACAGAAATGTTGACGTGATATAAAAAAAATCTTTGATCATGAAGTCTAATGTAATGTCAGTCACTGCGGACTAGAGTCTCAGTTGTAGTGATGGTGAAAGACAGTGATCGACAGATACATCCGTGTTATGCGCTTGTCATGTCTCTTAACCCGTGTCCAGGTGCTCTCTCCCTCTTCATCAATTTTGAAAACAAAACACAGTAGTGCTGGTTGAGGACGAGTTGTCATGAGAATGTATCGTTTCTTAATAAGGCCATGCAGTGGGGTCTGAACATTAGTCACCATGAAAGTCTCGCTGTTAGGAAAACAGATTAACTTTGTCGCCACATGACAATGGCCAGCCGGCAACAAATGTGGCCCCACTAGCACAAGCCCCCATTCCAATTAGACCGGTGGGGCCCATTGGTGTGTGTGCGAGCATCTCATGTTGAATTCTCTGTCAGGCTGGCTCTGTTTGGCATGCTACAGGCAGCCTCCTCTCTTATGTCCTGGAGATGGATGAACACTGGTGTGAATGTTCCATGGCTCCCTTGGGTGCCGTTGCACCTTCCCAACTCGCTCTTCCTCCCTCTTCCTCTCTCTTCCTCTCTCTTCTCTGCCTATCTCTCTCTCATGTTGGAACTGAATTCACACATTCCCCTATTGTGTTAACTCTGTTTTTTAATTTCATACTTCCTTTTCTCCGGTCAGGAATTTGTCATCTGAATATCAATGTGTTACATTAGCATGAACATCACATTTGGAGCATGAATGTTAGCTTTTTATTGGTGCATATACTCTATGTGTGCCTATGTTGGCCACATGTGTGTGACCCAGGATGACTCAGCATGCTAATAGACAGAAACATGATTGATTGTCTCTGATTCAGGGATGCCTGCCGCTATCCAGTTCTGCAGATCATAAGAGAGGGGAAATCAATTTTTCAGAGTCTCTTGATCTTCACCCTCATACATCCTCATACTTGCATGCATAACACATACCCTTCCTTCCTCATACCAGACGGGATTTGGATTACAGTAATGAGACTAAAAACATATTGCCGGTTGACTTCATTACTGTTGGGCCAACAACGTCTAGTGAATATTCTCAAATAGTTCGCCTGTGGCTGATGGTCATGTTTTGAGTCTTGGGATCGGGGTGTAAAGGCGATGTGTAATGGCCTGAAACTTGGAAAATTTTGACTCAAATCCAACAGATGCAATATGAAAGTTTTTTTAATTTGACAAAGTCTAATTGATTACTCATTACAGATTATTCATTGAAAAAGTAATCACATCGCTTAATGACTGAACAAAAGTGATTAACTCAAGCTACACAAGTTATTTTCATTACAAAGCACCGCTCTGTCAAAGAGCTCTCCAAATCCAAAGTCTCCGCGTCCACACCTCACATATTGTGTACTTAATGTGTAAAAATAGAAAACGAGGCACAAGCAGGCAGCCTCCATGTTTGGAGGTATTTACTGATCACCAACAGCTAGCTTAGCGTTAGTTCCAGTGACTTTACATAGCCTTGTCCTCAAGGGTGGGGGGCTCACACACCGTCCAACTCTGGCCAAAACCAGGAGTTTTCTTACTAGTGGCTAATGTTGGCATGTCCAGTGTCCAATGTCCCCTATTTTTACCAGGGTTAGCCACCTCCTCACTGAGCTAACACGTACCTAACCAATCTCACAAAGCAGAAATGCTAGTCATCCATCAAACTCGACGCGAACAGCGAACACGCTGACCCCTAAATACTCAAAGTAACAGAGTTGTACTGGAATTAATTAATTAATACTTCATGACCCAATAGTAATTGCTACGGGGAAAATGGATCGATTTCAAGTCCATAATACTTTCCAGCTATAACAATGGCGCAATTTTATTGCTAGCTTTAAAGTCTGCATTTCTTCACAGCAGACAATTAGCCTTGTCATAATAGCTTCTGTGCAACAGAGCCATCATTAATGTTAATAATTACACCTGCTGTCGCCTTCTCTTAAAAATTTCCATTGTTCAAACCTTACATCTGAATTCTCGGGGAGCAGGCAGAGCATCACAAAACGGCAATAGCGTTAATGCTGAGATGATATCATGTGCCAGTCGATTTGAAATAAAATTGCTTTGG
The DNA here is from genome assembly GCA_037974645.1 of Hollardia meadi. NCBI lineage: Eukaryota > Metazoa > Chordata > Actinopteri > Tetraodontiformes > Triacanthodidae > Hollardia > Hollardia meadi. The sequence goes on from JBBPCS010001780.1 coordinate 11,623, forward strand.
CTTGACATGACTTTTGATGTTCCTACTAAGGGGAAAAAAATACAGAACAGTCACTCAGCTCTATAAATGTATTCAGCTGGAAAAAGCTCGACCTGATAAAGATGTAACAGAAATCAGAACGTTGTTTGAATACATTTGTGTGTTGGAGACATTGTCCAGGAGTTTCTCCTGCCGTCAAACTATTTTTTACTTTTGTACAAATGATGTGCATAGAATAATTACAGTCCTTTCCTTTCTCACTGTAAGCACCTTGTGAAACCCAGTGAATGCATCACTGGTTGTGAAAATGTTACAGGCTAAGCACACCCTTGTAACATTGTAACATGTACACTCTGCATTACATTTGTTTGAAATCCAACCACAGACAGACTTTTTCTCAGCAGACAGATTTACAGGCTAGATTTGTTTTACAATCCACTTTACAGCATCATTTGAAGGGAGCGCTGAGAGAACCATCCACCTAAATGGCGACTTCCCATTAGCAGCTTCACTCTGATCAGAGAGGGCGAGGGAATAGGCTTCAGACAAGACCAATACTAAAGCTGGGCAGCTTTCAAAATGGGTTGATTTAAATAAAATTAAAAAAAAACAAATGTCTGTGAAAGCCGGCAGTTTATATCAAAAATTTGTACTTACAGAGTCACTTACTGTATTTGCAAACTGATGCATTGCATTTTTATGCAGTCGCTCTCATTAAAACAAATTGGAAAAGTGTGAGGAGCAGTAACATGATAAAGTGCTTCTGTGCAGGGGAGGCCTGGGAGGAATGTTGAAGGAATGTGTGGATATTCTGAAGTGGCAGTGGGAAAAGAATGAAGGGCTCCTCATTGGGGGCTAAGAACCACACAGAGACGTGGCCTCCCACCGTTTCCAAGGTCCACGTGGAGGGAGACGCTGCCAGTCTGGATGAAGATCTGCCACAGAACCACATAAAACCAGAAGGGAGTTTGAGTATAGTTGACTCTGGACCGTTTGCATGCACTGAAAATTCAAAGAGGACTTGTAGCCAGTTTCACTGTCATAATTTGTGTTATGATACCGAGGTCACTGTCAAGGGCAGTCTCAGGAAAATATGAGCCTCCAACTTTGTTACTTTTGGAGCACAGGACGTGGAACCTACCATCATGAATTTAATGATCATACGGATTTATGTGTTAATGCTAAGGACACAGTCACTGGTGCGAGAGTTGGTCATAAGAGGCCATCTGTGTCTTGCAGTTTTTCAATTGCTTCCCATGAGTTTATGAGTTTTTATGGCAAGTGGCACATGATAAAGACACGTGATAAATAGAGGAGGAGAAGTATTTATATGAGAACAGCATGCAGGCGTACGAACAGAGTAATTGGATGAAGTTAGTGCAGGACTGAGGAGACGCCACTGCCAGATGGGTCTGCCACTGTATATGAGAGGAAGAGATAAGAAAAAGGCCAGTGTCTGATTCAGCACAGTCCTCTTATTTGATAAGTCTGCATAAATTAGATATGTGCTTACTTTTCTGTCTCAGTGACTACATAAGCTACAGTAAATTAAGAAATATTAAACCACTGCATTCAGTGGCCATTAGTTTGAGTTACACAGTGTCTCAATTAGATTTCATGCTATCCATCCTGTGGAATTTTTTGCAGTTTGTGGCATTTTTTGTACACCTAAGGTTTTTTTCTCCTCCCGAGTCCACGCTTAGAGAAAACTGGAATGTGCTCAGATTACTGAACAGAGAAAAAGTGCCAGGATACCCACAGAGACATACAAAAGCACAATGCATGACACCGCAGGGAACGTTTCTCATACAGGACATCGCCTGTTTACAAGAACAACCCCAAGAATTCGAGGATCGGACCACGCTAACCATCGGTTCTTCTCACTTCATTCTAACTCTTTCTTTTCACTCCTCTACTTTTTAAAACTCTCTATTTTATCTTCTGCTCTTCCTTTATTCTTTCCACTTGGAATATAATTTTTTTTTTTTATCAACTCACTTTTCTGTCATCCTCCCCATGTCATCCATCATCATATTCTCTCCTTCCTATATCTTGACTCAGAAGCTCACCTCTCTTCTTCCCAGTTTCCCTCAAAATTTCTCATCTTTCTCTACAATACTGTCTGTCAACCCTTTGCACTTACCATCAAAATTTCTCCAATTCCTGTCATCATCTGTCTCTGGCAACTGGGGAGGGCTCTGTGTGTGTGGAGATATGCAGATCTACTGTTTGTGAAGGCTGTGTTTGCACAGACAGACACTGGGTAAATGTGATCAAGGGATGATGTGCGCTGCAAAATGGCAAAGGGACAGGCAAGAGGACAGGGCAGGCTTTAAAACAACTCTGAATTTAACTTTTATGGATGTCTGTGTTTTAACAGGCAAGGATAAGCGAGGATCATGTGTTTTCATGAGGTGTAGATAGGAAGAGGAAGACAGAGCAGCAGAAAGTGTGTTTACAAGAGAGAAAATAGTAACGAGATGGACTGAAGAAGAGCGACAATGAATAAGAAACAAGGAAGGGAAGAGATAGACCCGGTGAGTAATGTGTGCACGCACGAGCACTCTGCCGATCGTGCTGAACTCAGGCTAATGGCTGACATAAAAACCCAGAAAAGAGGCAGAATCGATGCTATCTGTAAGAGCGCAGGATGAGACTGGTTTTAGGTAGAGGACACAATGATCTCCCTCTAAAGGCTGATTTAATCTGTTGAAACAGCACACTGATATTTACATAGAAACTCAGCTGAGGCCCGGCAGCGGGCCCTGTACGCTGGCCAATCCTGCTGCCCCCTCCCTGTGTCATTTTGGGATAAACTGGTGTGTGTTTGTGTGTGTGTGTGTGTGTGTGTGTGTGTGTGTGTGTGTGTGTGTGTGTGTGTGTGTGTGTGTGGGCGTGTGTGAGA
>JBBPCS010001781.1:0-14505 GCA_037974645.1 Hollardia meadi
GTGAGCCAGGTGTATTAAAAGTGTGTACTGTAAACTTGAAACAGATAGAGAACACTTTTACAGAATTTGTGAAAAAAGGACAGTTTGTTAAAGGTCTTAATTTTAGTTGATTAATAAATAATCAAACTCATTGAATTGCGTAGCATCATTCCTTTTCATCGTCCAATCACATTGTATCGCATCGAATCGCACAGTGTTGCATCACATTGCGTTGAATCGCATTGCATTGTGATTGGGGTGTGAATCGTATCGTATTGCATCGGTAGTTGCTGCATATGTATCTTTAATGCATCGGATCGTTGACATTGTATCAAGATACATATCGTATTGGCCTCACACCAGAGATGCCCAACCCTAGTGTGCAATGGCCGAATGGCATCCTGAGCAGAAAATGATGTCACATTGCCTTTCAGTGGTTACATTAACTGAATATTTTCCATCATTGACTGAATTTTTTTAACAATGATGGAAAAATCTGAAGTTGGCCCGTTGTTTTGACAGATTAGACCAATAAGGACGATGTACTGTAATGTTAAGTGTTTCCCATGTGACGCTGTCAATAGCGACATATAGACCAGCTGTACATTGTGGAGGTAACTAGATCTGTCAAAAACAGATTCCTCTCAGAGCATCCAGTGTCCATCATCTCTGGCTTGGCGGCATACCGAAGTGTCTCTCTCTATCCAGGTGCTGACAGCACGTTGAAGAGGTATGGACTGAATGTCTGCAACCCGGTGTGGTTAAAACTAAAATATTAAAACTTGTTTTGATCCAGTTGTTTTTGAAAATTAAATATTATTAAATAGGCTATCTCCCTGTATCATTAAAAAAAAATGAAAATGACAGGTAATAATAGATTATGATGGAATTTTTACGACACTCAGATTGTGTTTATATCATCATTTTTCATTTTTATTGCTTCTGGAAAAGTGAAAATGGGATAAACGAATATAATTGTGTAAACACATAGAATTAAACATAATTGTTCAGACATTTAGTTTATTCTTATGGAATTGCTATCTATGATCTAATTTACACATTTTTAGTGTTTAGTAATAGTTTTAGTAATGGTAAGTTAATATTCTGTTATGTCTCTGTGCATTTTGATGTGGCTTGTCGGTACCTGATCAGTCCCGGCTGCCTGACCACGTCCTGCACATGTGCGAAAGTGGTCCAGTCAGTAAAGTAAGGTTACGGCAAATGTGCCTGTTCAAAACTATTGTACAATTATAAAACAGGAAACATTCATGCAAAACATTGGCAGCAAATGTATTCCTTTTCTATATATGATCTGTGCTAGGATTATTGAGGTTTTGAGAAAAAAAAAAATTCAACATAGTTGAATTCTGTGTGCCTATGATTTAATCAGTATATGAAAAATACATCTTCCAGATAACTTTTCATGAAAGTCATCTTGTGCTGAGACTGCTGCAGCTTGCAGGCCTTCTCTCCTACAACTGCCCTCTCCTTTGCCTCAGTCAACAAGCTTGTGGATTCTAAAATTACAAATGTTGACGCCAATGCACCTACAAAGGTGAAGTTGGTCTCTGGTAGGAAAAGATCTCCATGGAGAAATGCCATTCTGGTCAGAACACAAAAAATAGTGTTGAAAAGCTGAACACAGGTGGCAAAAGACAATTCTGCTGGTTCATTATGACATCTATAAAGAGAGAGTTTGCATTTATAATCTAGAACTAAAAAATGCAAGACGGGCCTTTTTCTCTGACATCATAACCAAAAACAACAATAATGCACGTGCCCTGTTTGCTACGGTCGACAGGCTAACAAACCCTCCAGTGTCAGTAGCTTCTGAGCTTCAGTCCACCAAGGTCTGCAATGAATTTGCCTCATTCTTCACTAACAAAATCCAGAAAATTAGACAAGCAGTCAGTGCTAACATATGAAGTACAGCATATGTGTTGCCCCTGTGTCTAATTAAAATAATTACAAGTAGCATGACACAATTTGATCCTATCAACCAGAAAAACTTGGAGGACATTATACAACATCTGAAATCCTCCTCCTGCTGCCTTTTATCCTGCCAACAGGCTTTTTCAAAAATGTTTCTAACTGCATGGCCTCAGACCTTCTACACATTGTCAACACATCTCTCCTCTCAGGTGTCTTCCCATAGGGCCTGAAATCTGCAGCCATCAAGCCACTCTTCAAAAAGAACAATCTCGACAAATCAGTATTGCACAATTACAGGCCCATCTCAAGCCTCCCCTTTTAAGTAAGATTATTGAAAAAGCTGTTTTTCAACAGCTGAACTAATACTTAGCACTGAACAACTGTTTTAATGTCTTCCAGTCAGGATTTCAACCGCACCACAGCACTGTGACAGCCCCTTTTAAGGTCTTCAATGACACCCACTTAAACACAGACATTGGCAGTATTTCAGTCCTAGTATTACTGGATCCCAGAGCTGCATTTGACACAGTCGACCACAACATATTGCCAGACAGACTGGAAAACTGGGTGGGACTTTCAGGCACAGTACTAAACTGGTTTGATTCCTACTTGAAGGACAGGGACTACTTTGTGTCTATAGGTAATTACACATCTGAGCAGACAAAAGTGACATGCGGGGTCCCCCAAGGCTCCATTCTGGGGTCTCTTCTGTTCAACATCTACATGACAAACAAAAAAATATGTTACCATAATTATGCAGATGACGCACAAATTTACATTACAATATCACAATGGGACAATAATCCCATTCAAACTCTGAGGCTGTTGTATTTGAAGAAAAAAAAATGCAATTATTCCACAGAAATACTAATGTTGTCAGGTGGCACAACTGATAATTGTCAAGTGGTGCGACCAGGTAAAATATTAACTTAAACAAATAAATAATCAGTTAAAATGAAGAAATTGTGGCAAACTATGATGTGAATAGCTATTGTATTGAATGCATTCATTTTTATATTTGTATAATTATTTTTCTGTCTTTAAATGTAAAATCAGATGCTAAAGATACTAAATACCCGGCCAATAGAAGGCAATAATCTTAAAATATTGTAAATACAAAACACAACCAAAAAAGATAAATGTGTTAGACACTGTAGACACTCTTAGGGGTACTTGCCAAAAATGTCACTTGATTTAAATAGAAGGAATATATTTAAAAATACATATATATGTGGTTGTGTCACCTGACATTTGTTGGGTGGTGAAGTTAGAAATACTATTAAAAAATAATTTTAAACATTATAAAAAGTTAGTTAACAAATGACACTTGTTTTTTAAAATAATTAAATTAAATAATTACAAATATTTTTGTAAATTTACTTCTGTAGAAGCCTTTTTTGTCATTGACCGAGAAGCAGCAAACCATGTGTTGCACAGTATCCACCTAATTTGCTTTGAAACAAGCATATTTCCGAAAATGTGGGACTGCTCCTTTAGCAGTGGCAACATTGGCATGTTAGAGTAATATATATTCATTGGCTAATTTATTTATTGAAAGTTTTCACTAAACATATAGTGCACACATGATCACAATCCCTGTTGGATTTGGAACCACAGCACCACTTGAATGCAACACTCCTGATGGAGATAAAGGAAACTTTGTCTCAGTTCTCTAGACATCTCCTCCATCTGTCATTCCTCAACTCTCTCTTCACCTGCTTCAATGCTTCGCCATATTTCCCCCTGCCATACGCTCGCTCTTTTCCTTCTCATCTTTCTCATCCATTCTTCTTCCACCTTCTTCCACCACCCTCTCTGCTTGTGTTTCTTTTGTTTTGTTTTTTTGGATCCTCATTACACTGTATCCATCTTTTTCTCTTCCACTGACCTTCTGCCTCCCACTCCCCCCCCCCCCCTCCCTTCCCACCCTTCTCTCAGTGTGATGAGGAGAAAGAGAGTAAAGAAAGAGACTGCACCCTGATGCGAAAGATGCCAAATGTCTGGGTCACTCACACACTGAGAGTCCACCACTGTGTGTGTGTGTGTGTGTGGAACAGTAGGGAACTCAGATAAAGAAGTGAAAGTGTTTTTGTTAAACCCTCATGCAAGCTTACATACACAGACACCCACAACATAACGGTTACGGTTGTATGAAAGCCAGCCAGCAGCATGCTGAGTAAATCATAGGCTCCAAGAGATGTGATCTTTCACAAGTCATAAATAATGAAATGCATCAGGACCTCACAAAAAGAGATTTTGAAAGAGAAACACACAGTGTTAGGGCTTCTTGAGAAACTTCTATGACCCAACATGTTGTTTATCAGGACACTGTAGATTCCCTGCTGAGTCAACTTAATGATCAGTCCTGAGGAACACTTTTGCACTTCTGAGACTACAATGATTTTATTTATTTATTTTATTCATGTTGCATAAAAGCCACATGTACAATTGAGTTTGTTTGCTCTCGTTTGACCTCGGCAACTAGTTCATGAAACAATCTCAACACACAATCTTAGTCTGAGGAGCTTTTCTGGAGCTGGTTGGCACTAATCTGTTTGGTGTAGGTGCAAGAAGCATTCAGACTGTTTGCTTTAAGAAAAAGCAGTCATAGCCTACCTTGATGCAGTTGGGACATTAAAAAAAGGTTGATGTGCTACAGTTAACTTTCAAAAGGAATGATTAGTACTTAGCATCAACCAATTAAAGACTAACTATTATAGATAATTTTCTTCCACAATGACGTGATGAAGGAACAGAAGCCACAACAATTCTAAATGTTTTGTATTTTTTCACTAAACTGCTGTGTTGTCCAACTGGAAATAATATTATACTAGTGGTAGGCTATACTAATATACCATTATATTAACTATAACATTACACTTTTTTTATTTTATGTTATCAAAGTATACAAATACACTAATTCATAATAGTTACTCATCCAGGTTATAGACAGTGCATCTGCAGCGGACAGTTTTAGTCAGAGCCAGGATCCCAGTGCCGTTGTGCCAGCATGTGCTCTCTCAAGGCAACCTCCTCCTAAGAGCAACACATTGCTCAATTGTTCTATTTGACATCTTTTTAGACCTTTTCCCCTAATTGAGGTTCTCTTCTATTAAGGTCAATCAGAGTCGTGGTGCTGTCATTGTACATGTTGGCTCACTGTAAAGGCTCTGCTACACTAAATGGAACAGAACCTTAAATAAATGTATTAATTAAACCTGTGGTTACCTGTTATTTCATGTCAATAAGGCTGCCATGAAAAGGATCTATTTTACTAAAGTCAATCTCTGTCTGTGCTGTATACTGATGCTCCTCATATAAAATGATTGGGAGGTGCTCAGTAAGCCTATTTAAAGGAACTCCCAATGGTTGGATGTAGAATAGGCATGAGGATTCTTATTTCACAAAAAGAAAACACATTTTCACGTGAGCCCTGTTCATAAACTGAACTAATATATCTGCAGTTAACCTTGTCTCCTGGAAATTAATTTTTTATAGTACTCAATTGTTTTCCCAATTATGCTGTGCTGACAAACAACCAGAATCGCTGTCTGTTCAGAGGCAATGTCTTTTTGAGCAAATTAAGTGCTGCATTTATGGACCACACAGGAGCTTCAGGTAGGCGGTTGGGGTGAATGGTACAAGCACAGGCTCTAGACTCCAGAGTCCAGGGTTCACATCCAGCGTCCCATCTGTTGTTAAGACAACAAAAGGCATTTGGTTTGAGTTAGGGAAAGGTCATAGTTTCAGTTAAATAATAATAACCGCATTGTGTCTCCTTTTGCTGAAGACTTTTTGTCTGTATTAAATAAAGACAATGATGAGTGCCTAAACTTAACCATAAAAAGTGTAATTATGTTGTAGTCACTATGAACATAAATTGTATCACAAGATCGGATATTTCAACAAATGAAATATGCATATACAACTCTTCAACTTTTCAACTCTCTATCAAAATCAATCTAGTCAATGTTAGCCTACATTCCATACAAAACTCAGGCTAATTGCTGTTGTGCATTTGTTGTAATCAGGCCCACTGCTGGCCATTTGGATGCACCCAAATGTCACTGATCTTTTCCTGGCTGGATAAGACGCAAAGGGCACATAACAAAATGTTGGTCTGTGACGAGCTGGGATGAGAACTGGTTGTTGTAGAACATAGTGTTTTTGTTATGCATGCTCTTGGCATCATGCTTTTTAAGCAAATTAACATTTATAAACATACCTGCAAGCGATCATCACGCAGTTTCTTCTTTTTTCTCTTTTCCTGCTTCCTTTTTGGGGTCATATCCGAAAATGTTGCGGCAGCATCACGTTAACCGTCAGGTTTCGGAACCAGTGCAAACAGTGGGGACCTCGCCGGGGAAGGGGGGGGGACCATAATTGATTTTAGGCACTTATGTTTATTATGTAGGCCTATTGCTTGATTCCTGTAATGTTCTAATGGTGCCTATTTTATAGATAGATATACTTTATTAATCCTGTGAGGGAAATTGTTCTTGTTATTACACCATAAATTTAAAGAATTTATCATTAACTTTGAGATTGATGATGATCATTAAGGTTTTTTGGTGCCCCCTCCGGCACTTGGTGCCCTACACACAGTGTGTCATACACTAGTTGAATAAACTTAGTTTAGGCCTACCATTCGCAGTTATACTGTACCATTTGCAAGTTATATTTGGCTGTAAGGCTCTGTTCTGCGAGCTCCCTGCCCTTCCACGTGCCTACATGGAAAGGCTAAGCTAAGCAGCAAATACCCCCTGGGGAACAGAACAAAACAGGCATCAGTGAGAACAGAAATGATGTTGATTAAGTCAGACACAGCATAAAAATGAAGAGTTGGGGTGGAGGTGGGAGGCGCGCCCTGTATGAGAATTGCCAGTTGGATGCATAGAAGGAAATCAGATTAGCCTGCAGCTGATGTGGGCTGGCTTTGAGATCAGCTGGGATTATGAGCTGAGCTTGACTTCCGTGGCCTGTTTGAACTAATGCCAATTTGAGTCAGGGTTCCCACATTAAATGAGTAAACCCTTGATGTGGTCAGTTGTGCAAGACTAGAGCTGAAACAGGACTTGCGGCTCTATAGCCTTGCTGTACTGGTGCATCTTTAGGGAAGGAAATGGCGGTCAGTTAGATGGGTGATCCACCACTTTGGTCCTGAGTGAAATATATTTCAAAATAACAGTGGATTGATTACTATTAATGTTGTAGACATCATGTTTCCCAGATGATGAAGCCTGACTTTTCTCACAGAGCCACCACAAGGCACATTTCTCTTTTTTCAAGTGAAAAGTCTTGACAACTAGTAGATGGATCACCATGAGATTTAATGAATTGTATTTACCCTTAACTTTTCCTTGGCATTATCATACAGTTAGAATTTTTGTTTGCACTTAACTTCAGTTCATGTTTGAATCCCTGCAAAAGCACTTTGAGTTTAGTGCTTATTTGCTAATTTTAGAATGCTGACATGCTAAACTAAGACAGTAAACAAGGTGCTATTTCTTCGCAAAGCCACAAGCACTGCTGTAGACTCTTGTTTGAACGATGTAATACTTATAATAATAGAGTCCCCTCGCGTCTCATCCAGATGCACAAGGTATAGGCTGCCCTTTGGTGTCAGGTAGATACATTCCAAAGCGAGAAGTGCGAAGAGGGGTGGAGGTCGACTTTCACCCAGGGGACTAGAGTTTGCATGCTGTTTAAAACCAAACGTCACAGATGTTTTCCTAAACCTAACCACGTGATTTTTGTGCCTAAACTTAACCAAAGTAACTTAGACGTTGTGCGTCAGGATAAGACACGTGAGGTACAAGCTTTTCATTCTTGCTCGCACTGTTTGGAGGTTTTCTTCCTCCACTTCCCACTCCAAGGACAGTTCAGTGTGTTGTCTGCAGCACTGTGTGAGTGTTTGCCAAGCAGCTGTTGTCTGTGGAGGGCCTGAAACTGTCCCTACAAAAAACAGCAATTACTCATGCACTGACCACTGATAATCAGTGAGTGGTGGAGGTGTGACACATACTGCACAAGCATAACACACATAACACAATAGAATAAAAGAGCCAATGTGCTGTAATTGGCTGCTTTGCTGACAATAACACCCAGTGGGTTGAGCAGACAGTAAAGGGAGATACGACGCATGCTTCTGTTGGTGTCCTTGCATACTTAAAGGAAGGGGCTGTAGATAAATGTTGTTCTCCACACAGCTCGCCTCTCTCATATATCTCTGTTAGTCCACAACCAGCCATGACTGCACCAGACAAGGCCGAGCTCTCAGTCCTGTGTGTGTGTGTGTGTGTGTGTGTGTGTGTGTGTGTGTGTGTGTGTGTGTGTGCGTGCGCGCATGTGTGCATGCTACATGTGAATGTGTATTAAAATAGATGGGATGGGTGTGTTTTCTGCTTTGGAGCGTTTGCGGGTTACAGATAGCTCGTGAGATTTGCTGCTGCGCAGTGTGTGTTGAGCGTGTTTGTGTGTATGTTTTATTCCTGCATATGTGTGTGTGTGTGTGTGTGTGTGTGTGTGTGTGTGTGTGTGTGTTTATCAGTCTGTATGAAGTGTTATTTAACCTGCAGAAGCAGTACTGGAAATGGCTGCCTTTCACACTGAGAACAAGATTCCACAGAAGTTCGACAAAAGCTGCTGACACTGATTTAAAATATAGATTATTTATGGTGTTATTTATTTTCATATCAAAGGTTTGTTTGTGTTTCTGTCGTCCTTTCTTGTTGGACCCTAACACCACGTCTTATCACATTTCACCGGTCTGCTTTCTGCTGTATTTACCCTACAAAGTGTTCATTATATGAAACACTTAATCAGATTTTGGGGGGGGAAATTAGTGCTAGATTGGTTTAATATTCATGTATATTGGGCACAGGTAACAGTTTTCTGCCTGTTACTGATAGCGCCTTTTTTCTATTACATGCACAGAAGGATCAACATCCTCCCATGTCAAAACATCACGTCAAACACAGCACAGATACACTTAGGTGTCTGCAGCAAGCATCCTGCTGAGAGACAACGTAGTGTTTCAGGTTGTGTGTGTGTCCCCCACTGCAGCCGCCTATTAAATTTAAACAGCGTTTTTATGACGGGCTTTGTAAAAGCAGAACACAGACAGAGCCACAGTGTAGCCCCTCCACTTAGCACTCTATCACGCTCTCTCCATATTTCCCCGCACACATCCCTCTCTCCTCATAAATCTATCTCTCGTTCTCTCCACTCAAAAGTCCATTACAGCCTCCTGCCTGCAGCTTCCTCTGTTTGTTATCTGTCCCTCTCACATTATCTCTGCGTCCCTCCCTCCAACTCTCCTCTCTCTCTTCATTATATTGGTTAAAATCAGACTTAATGTTTTTTCTCCATCACTTTTTTTTGGTTCTTCCTCTCTCTTTCTATTCGTCTCACTGCTTTGTGTGTCACCACTTCCTCTAATGGTTGAGCCACTTTTCTTGCCCAGCTATATTTGTCCCTTCGCAGACCGTCTATGCAGATCTTCTCTATTCTCTTTAAAGAAAAAAAAACTTACTTTACTTTCCCCTTCTGCTACCTGTAACCCCACTCCCCCCACTCCCCTCCTTGATTCTCCTCCCTGCTGCGGCATGCACTTTATCACTTTTGGCAGCACCAACTTAAAAAAGAAGAGAATTTATGCAAATGTGAGCCTGAAAAATGAGTGTTCACCTCTGTTGCAATGTGTAGAGGAAAGTAGCGAAGCGCCTCATTATAATATTTTCTCTTTGTTGTGGATCCACGGGATAATAATTAAGAATGATTTGTGATGTTGGAACGCGGCTGAGCCTCTTCTCCCAGGAGGTTTACCCAATACCTTAGTTACTATACTGTACATGACAGGCATGGAAATAACGTCATAACCAGTAATCTAATTATAAAAGAATTTGACAGAGTCGGGTGAGAGACAGGCCAGCTGGTTGCAGTAAAACGAGCTTTGTCGGTTACTACTGAATTTGATTTTTTGTCTGATTACTCACATGGTGAATTACTTTAGATAGACTTAAGATGCCTAAAGTCAAGACAATAATCACACTGTGACACAAAATGGGAGATACAAGAAACAGGGAAGTATTGAGAGTATTCTTTTTTAACAGAAATATTTATTGAAATGAAATGTTTTGCTTTAAGACTGTTGTTTTACTGGTTTTAGACTGGTATAATTAAACATAGAACCATCTTTCACCCTTCTGCTTCCTGTGAAAATTTTGCTCCTCTCCTCTCCTCTCCTCTGTGGGTTAGCTGTCATCCGTCATCGCTCTTTGTGACTTCTGAAACTGACGCAGCACTGCCGAGGCCAAATATCAAATTGTCAAGGGTTCAGGGTGAAGAGACTAGAATGAGGACGTGTTCTCCAGATGCACATATTCAGTTCATACTGTGTATTGTCACACAGCCAAAGTACAAGTGGGTGGCAGATTTATTCAGGAAAACCTGAATGAATGAGTGAGGAAGCATAACTTAACTTACGGACATGAACCTCGGTCAATATCAATATTTCACACGAGACGCTAACCCCGGTCTCCTGGGTCAAGGTCCTCTGCTTGTTTGACCATCCCACCATCCCAACCTCCTCCAAGTGCAGACTTTATACTACTACGTGTTTTCTGTATCCCATTCACACCTAAAAAAATCATGAGAAAAGCTTAATGTGGATAGCATTAAATGACACCCTAAAAGAAAAAAGAATTGTTTTGATACCATGCAAAATGACTTATGACATGTCTGGCTTGTTATTCATATGCCATTTGGTGAGACCAAGCCTGTTTAAGTATTTTAAAGTTGCTGAAGAGTCAAATTGCATTTGTCTTGGTTTACTAAAAGACTGAATCAAGGTTTTGAGCCAGTTAAATGGAAGATAAGCAAAGCCTTGGAAAATTGTGAATTTGGGCTTATATAATAAATACTTAACGAGTTTGTTTTTGGGGATACAAAATTTGGGAGGTAGGAATGGGAACATATACAAATAACTGCTGCACTTGATTTTGTGTAAAATCAGTGCAGAATAGGGGATTTGCCTGGTCAAAACAGAGAGTGAGAAACAGCTGAAGAGTTCAAATTTAGCACAAATGTCAAAGTGGAAAACATGATAGAATTTGGCACGTTCCACACAGATCGGATGTTTTCATATCTGCCACCATTTTTAATTTCTCCAGTGAAAGGCAGAAGCTTCACTGGACACTTAGTCAAATGCTTCATGTACGTCATGATTTATTCACTACGTCTCTTTTCTTTCTTCCTGTTTTTTCTTTGTCTCTGGTGGCTGAACATAATCTGAACATAATCCAGGCAGCGATTACATGTCCCTTATAAACGTATTTACTGTTGCAAATTAGTTGTATATAAACAGAATTTTTAGGAGAGGGTTGCAATAATTAGTGGCCAACTATATCAAACATAATGACACAATACAGCAATATTCTAAGTATTTTCTTATGTTTTTTTTTTTAGATTTTTTCTTCCGTTCGTATTCTGCTTCTTTGTCCTATGTATAAATTCCTGTGTGTGTGTAATATGGAGGGGGCTACAGCTGTGTTTAATTGAATCTAGAAAGGAGTGAAATACAGTGACAAAGAAAGAGACACAGAGAGAGAAAAATATCAATATGTCAAGTGTCAACCTTCCAGAAAAACAAATAATGCAGCCCCCCTCTGGGCCAGTCATTAACAAATATGTCACCGTGCTCCACTTGTGACTGCACCAGCACCCTTGGGCCAATCAGTGCAAGGATGCAGAAGTGTGATACTTTATTTTACTAAAAGTTTAGCCAAGGGCGTAGACAGTGTGAGACGTGACGCATGGACTCACAAGACAATGGTGTAGCACAAAAACACAATTCAGACTTCGGCTTTTCTCTAAGATACTGCGCAAAGAACAGATGGAGTGTTTACTTGCATTCATAAACCTAAGACTGCCTCTAAGCTCTAGCTGATTAAGATGTAAAGTTGGAGTGCACACAAACATATACACATCTGTATAAGTGATATGCGTGGCTGCCCGTGTTCATTATAATAACGAGAATGATTGGGAGAGAGGTAGAGAGGGACAGACAGGACAAGACAGCGCCGACAGGAAGGAAAAATAATAGCCAATTTAGCCTTGTCATCTTAGAGCTACACCTTGGCATTTTGAATTTTGCCTGGTTATTTTTCTCCATCAGACAATTGTCATATTGTCCGAGTAAAAAAGTTTCCCTTTCCTCCAAAAATGGCTTGTTAGCATCAGTGGAATGCCACATTTAAACCAAAGGGGCACAGTAAACGATCCCTTTAAAATCCGAAAAAAAAGAGAAGCAGGAGGAGGAAGAAGAGGCAGATGAAGAGGAGAGGAGGGCCACCGAGTGTGTCCTCAGTCCGTTTTTATTCCGTTGCTGCTCGATGTGCGCTGTGGCAGGAGAGGATAATGAGGAGACAGGAAGGGATGCATCAGAGGGGGTGAGGATGAAGAGATGAGGGGAGGGAGGGAGGAAAAATTAGAGTAAAGGGAGAAGGAGGAAGAGAGAATGAGCTGGATCAGACTTTATATAAAACGTGAGGAAGTGTATGGAAGGAAAATATGAGAATTAAAAACTGATTTTAGCAAGGTCAGAAAGCGGGCAGAAGGATGCTCGTAGAGGTCAATATGTGTTTCACACGTGTGTCTCACATCTGCAGGAAACATCTTGGTGCCCTTTCTGTGCGACTTTTTGAATGTCTGTTGCATGCTTTTTATGTTGGAACTCATTTGTGTGGGTGCATGTGTGTGTGTGTCTCTTTCAGTTTAAAGGCTGAAAGCAGCCCTTTGTTTGGCGTATTGTTGAGAAGGAGAGAAAGAAGGAGCAAAGCATATTGCTCTATTCAAACATTCAGTGGGAACGAAAGGGAAGGATTCAATTTTGTCCCAGTCTGCCTCGCGTGAAGGACAAAGTCTTTTCATTGGTGTTTAGAGGACACACACCGCCTACCTACACCCCATTCAAGCACATGCACACAACTCTTCCACCCATAAACCAGCTCCCTCTGTCTGGTCACACGCATACACATAAACAGTATGCACACTGTACCACCCTCCAGTAAGAATGCTAAATGTGAAGCACAGCCTTCTCTCTCTATGGTGAATCTCTATGCTCAGACTAAACTAATAATGAAGGCTGCAAACATTATTTGTACAACTACATTAACTGGATATGAAAGTGGAGCACTTTTACAATCAATTCTTGTACATTGATCCTCCAATGTTTAACCTAATGGTTCAGAGTTTCAGTCCTCAGTATAACAGTGAGACAGATGGTGCCACTGCAGCATTAGGTAACTTAAGGCAGTGGTGGACTAAGGCTGTCTGAGGGGCACCAGCTGTATGTGATGGGGCACCAGCATACAGAAAGTCATGATGGTTAAAAACCCTGTTTAACTGTGTAAAATGTGACTCAGTTGTTGTAACTCCTACACCTCTACACCAAAACATGAAGAAATTCTCCACCAGCGTTACACAAGCAAACCAACACCAAAACAGGAAGTGGTGACTTTAGCATTTAAGTTATTATTTGCAAGTTTTAGTATTTTAGCGTCCTCTACCGCCTTCCAGGAAGCCATTTGGCTTTTGGATCTTGGGTAGTGCAGTACATATACAGGTAGTTCTCCCTGGTTCTACAGCATCTACTTTAAAAAGACAAAGAGCCTACAGCAATGCTGGCCCCTTTGTCAGGCTGTACTTGGGCAACAATGCTTTGAGCTAAATGCTAAAATCAGCGTGCTAACCTGCTCACAATAATCATAACTTTGCTAACATACTGCAGATATAATGATTACAGGCTTAGTTCAGTGTGTTTTTACTTCTCACACACTAAACTAAGGTATTTTTTGACATAAACCAAAGTACTGGTCAAATTAAAATGTCACCCTATAATGCTTCTCGATGAAATTTAAAGGGATCAGCTAAATCATAACAGTTAATCCTACGGAGAACATGAATGTCTGTATCCAATGTCATGGCAATCATCCAGCTTTTGTTAAGACATTTCACTCAAATTCATGGTTTCACCCTCTTGGTGGCACTAGAGGAAAAGTCAGGGGATCACCAAAGTCATTAGAATTCATCCATTAGGCCCTGGGGATATGCAGTAAGTACTATATTTCATGGCCATCCCAAGTATAAACCCATCATGACGTCACCCATTGGATTGTGGACATTAATGAACTTACAGTCCGCACACTGTTAGTGTGTAGACTTCCTTATTTGTGTGTCTTCTTCAAGGAGACAGCGAGAGCAGCGACTGAGCTGCATAGCAAGTGGACCAAAACATCCACTCAATTTTTCCGTCAAGTTTGATCCCAGTTCTTGACGTAAATGTCTGTTTATTTCACTTACTGCCCGCTGTGTGAGTATAGATAGGTTGGGAATGAAAGAGACAGAGGGTGTGGAGAGTGACAGGGCTAAATCAAAGGGGTGGTCCAGATATTTGACTGCAGTAACGCCGTGGTCCGCTTGTGTGGCTTATGATCATGACATTTCAGCTCAGAAAACCACACGCACACACACACACACACACACACACACACACACACACACACACACACACACACACACACACACACACAC
>JBBPCS010001782.1:0-14503 GCA_037974645.1 Hollardia meadi
TGTAATACTGTTTGCCCTATTCTCTCTGTAGGCTACTAATATTGGCATGTGTGTTGTCTGTGTCCCAGCAGGTCTTGCAGGCGAGAGGGAGCGGACTCTTATAGTTGTGAAGCCAGATGGAGTTCAACGTCGTCTTGTTGGACAGATTATTCAGCGCTTTGAGCAGCGGGGCTTCAAGCTGGTTGGCCTGAAAATGTTGCAGGTATAGAAGTCTGAAATAAATATCTTCGTCCATGTTTGTGTGACGTGCAGGTTCTCTGGTTATGTTTTTTTTTTTTTTTTTAACTGTTGCTGCCTTTGTTGTGAAGGTGCCTGAGGATCTTCTGTCTCAGCACTACTGTCACCTGAGGACTAAGCCCTTCTATCCCAGGCTGCAGCATTACATGACCTCAGGGCCTGTTGTTGGCATGGTGAGGTGTTTCTCTTTCTGCCTCCTTGTGAGATGCTCCCTTATTTCTAATTGTCTTTTTTTAGTTAGTTCTACCTTTGCATCAGGTTGACATCTGACTGACAGATGACATGCTGCAAACCTCTAAGAGTCTTGGATATTTTTGTGTGTGATGTTTAATTTTTGTATAGGTGTGGGAGGGGCACAAAGTGATCCAGACATCACGTACGATGGTGGGACATACTAACCCAGCTGAAGCCCAAGCAGGCACAGTCAGAGGAGATTTCAGTACTCATGTCAGCAGGTGACATGACTTCATTTGATCTAATTATATGTACAGAAAATTTCAGGATTATATAAGAATCTTATGAGACGGCTTTCCATGCATCTTATGAAGTTGTTATATGTGATTTCTCTGTCTTGGAGGTAAAATAATAATGTGTGTTGGTCATTTAAAGGAATGTGGTTCATGCCAGTGATTCACCGGAGGGGGCACTGAGGGAGATCCAGCTGTGGTTTCAGGGACAGGAGCTCCTGAACTGGGACTGCTGTGACCAGGCCAGCACCTCTGAGGTGTGAAGACACTGAGAGTCGAACGCAGTGAGAATCAGTAATGCTGTTTCGTCTCCTGTTGCTCAAAGGTCTGTGTCTTGTGGCAGGAGGACCACAGTGATTGAAATAGATGAGTCAGGTTCAGTGTTCCTACCAAATAATTTATCTCAGTAAGTGCACTTAAAATCACAAAGATTTTTTTAAAAAACAAATGTGAGGTTTTTTTTATAACCCAAATTTAAATAAATTTATAGCTGCTCCATCTTTAATAGGAGAAGTTTGCCTTTGGTCTCAAGATGACATGCGTGTAGTAATCATTTGTCATTCTGGCCCTTGCAGTGAATAGATACAGTATTTTAGCAATATATGTGAATAGATTAATTAAAAAATGAATGACAAATGCACACATTTTTAGCGGCTCAGTGTCTCATTTCAAGCTGAACTATATATTTTTTTTTTAGATTTTGGCTCAAAGCAGCTGCATCACCTAATATGCCCAAGTCTTTCTGATTAATGGATTAAATTTGATGTGCTGGTTTATTTCAGACATTTTGGCCTTTATCCCAAAATCATAGTGAATAGTAATCTGAATAGCTAGTGGTCTAGTCTAAACAGATATTAAGCAATATGTTACTTTATGTCAGATAAAGACCAAATTTATGTATTACCAGGCAATAAAGATAAAGTAAGATCTAAGTTGATGAAGTTTTCATAGCTGCTCTGCTGTGTGATGACTATACACACCTCCCACAGGATAAAAGATTTGTCATCACAGAGAGAAAAAAATAACAAACTTTTCAAGAGATCGAAATCCCCTTTTTGGCATCATAAAAAATATATAACATTTCACAAAGCCTTGCTGCTAATATGTAGTTTTTCAGTTTTTTGAGTTGATTCTTTACTTGAACTACAGTATGTCCTCAAATAATTATTCTACTTGACTGAAATTTTTTATTGAGTAAATTTGTATACTGAAATTGTTGAGAATGTCTCTCACATCTGTTTAAAACCACTGTGAAGCAGAAGACATTAAAGAACATTTGAAAGGCATGTACAAAACGTAAGAAATGGTCTGAAATGAGAAGAGTTGTTCGTATACGTATACATTAACAGTTGATCATAAATCAAATATTTACACTTGAACCTTTGACCTCCGGTGAATGTTTTCTGTAAAATGTGCTGGTGCTGTCAGTGCAAAAATACTGAAGTAACATGTGCTGCAAAGATCTGTAAGATGGTGATTTACCTCCACCTGCTGTTGTTGAGCTTTGGAATGATTCAGATTTTATGTCTTGCACTCAGAGTCAGTTATGAAGTTATTTATCTAGAATGATTTTTTAAAATTGTGTATCTTAATCATACAACTTGTCTATGTCGATATATAGAGAAAAGGATTGCAGTAAACTCAGCTTTGCTATAAAAATTCACATCATGTTTTATTCAAGCAACTACATTAGCAGCAATGTATTTCTTATGCTTCTGTATTGTACATTAACACACAATCAGAGTTTTATTCTCTGCAGAACATCATAGAAGGAGTCAGGACTGAAATTGTGTATTTATAATATAATTTTATGTGTATTTGGTCTAAAACAGCATCTGGTTACAACAAGCGACATTGTCTTAATACATGTAATACTTAATTGTTGTGCAGCAATAAAAACTGAATCAATCAAATGTAGAGTCATTACCATTTTTTAACAGAATGCAGTTTTATAGCTCTACAAAGCAGATTCAGTCTGTTGTTGATAACACATCAAACTAATAATCAGTATGTGATTGTGTTTGTTGTAAGGCATTTGTGTTTATTGCCATGTTTCAGATATTGCCTAAACAAAGGATATTAAAATTGTAAAACATACCTATTATGAACACCAAATGGTAAAAAATAACTCTCGTGAGAATTTTAAGTTTAAAGCCCCTGTGTCTTAAAAACATGTAAATATTTTTTTTAAAATGAGTAGTGAGTGAGCTTCACCTCGAACACAGCTTACTTTTACGTATCTGTCATCTGTAGCACACAAATGACAGCATGTATGATTAACGGATTTAAATCTCTCTGCAACATCATCCTGTGTGTGCAGCCTTATAGCTGCATCCAGCTGTGCATACTACAGTATCTCCATTGATCTTTGATTCCACATCTGTATTAGCAGATGTCCGTCACACGACATCGCTCTCTGATTTCAGGTCAATCTTCAATTTTTGTTTCTCCATCACCTTCTCTAGTTCCGTGGCTTTGTGCACATCCTGTGAGGGACACAAGACAAAATGTGGCTTAACAGAGAAATATCAAGGAAACAAATGTTTAGTCCATTAACTTGAAACTGACAGTTGACAATGACATACAGTATGTACTTAAATTTCAGTTCTGACTGATCACATTTTAAACCAATGACTGTGCTGCGAAGATCAAATTGAAACACACCCATGAAGACACCCATTATGACATTCTTTTAATACCAGAACAAGAAAAAGAAGGCTCAGTAATTAACTGTAAAATCTACCCGCTGCAATTGTTGGCCTGTAGGGTCTCTTGGATCTAATATGTGTTTTGGGTTTTGTAAACTGAAAAGTAAATAATCTCTAGTCAATGTAGGTCAGTAACAGTGTGGTAAACTGATGTAAGCCTGTGCATACACCAAGGCTGAGCAAACAAGTAGCTCAGAACACACAGACCCAAGCATAACTACACACACACACACACACACACACACACACACACACACACACACACACACACACACAGAAACACACCATACATCCAGAAAAAAACAGTGGACAAACCTCAAGAAGGGCCTTCTGCACCATAATTTGACTGTAAACTCTTACACCCTCCTCTGGTGAGACTGTGCGGAGCTCTTCCTTATTCAGGGAAAAAAGCTGCGCTGCAGTTAAAACGCCCAGACTCTGAACCGTCCTAACAGAGGAAGAAAGCAACAAAATCAATGTTGGTGTCTGTTCACCCTCGGAGAACTTTCATTGTCAAAAGTTCACCCATATGGATATAAGTATCGTTGAGGAATCCAGCTGATAAAATTTCTCTTTTTGGAGGATTAACTTTTTTATTTTCTTGTTGTTCTTAAAAGTGCCCCTAAATGTCCTCCAAGCTTAATGTTTCAGTTAAACTCCTCTCAATTCACAGTTATGTTGCAATAAATAAACATTAGCCAGGAGGACATTTTGACATTTGAGGCCGCCATTGTGCACTAAACAAAATCTAGGACTGCGTGTGCTATATGTATGATGCAATATGGTGTGGAGATGTCTTTGATTCATTATATTCTTTGTTCTTCCAGTCCACAGCACTCAAGTGTCCAATAAGCACCACTATATCACTCACTGAAGCTATTTCAGCATAATGTGGGTAATTATAGTGTAGGACAAGATATTCTTAGTGGATCTTTAGGCCTGGGTAGAAAGGAGCTAATAGGTGAACTGGAGTTCAGTGCACACTCAACTGCTGACTGAAGCCCTTGGTGGTGAGCCAGGCCTCCACCTCAGCAGGAGGTGAGTGGTAGTTCAGAGGAGCAGAAGTGTCAGCTGTACGGGGGACCACCGGGCGGACTGAGCCTCTTTTCCCAGCCAGCCGCTGAAGAAGCTCATCATTCATTATCAGGACTGCAAATGCAATACACACAAATGAATTAGCGTTCATCAAAGTGTCACATTTCTCCATTTCAAGTATAGTATAGTATAGAATAGTATTAGTAGTATGGTATAGCTCCAGACCATTTAGCCAATATCACAATTTGGTTTTCCTGTATTTCTGTGTGACATTAATGCTCAGTGCACTTGATAATTCAGACCTTTAAACACTAATAACAAGTGAGCATAACAAGCACAATTTGAAAAATATGTTTGTTATGCACTGCCTTAGAAATTGATGTACAAAAAGCCAGAAAAAGAATCTTCAAACAGCCGTCTTTCAACTCGAGACTGGACCTCAACAGCACTTAAGTGACTTATAAGAAAAGCGTTACTGCTACTGCTGGTGTTCATACACCAAAGCAGTGTAGTGGGCTGGTATGAAAAGAACAACTGAATAAAGCATTTATGTGTTGATTCAGCAACATACTTCAACTATGGCCTCCAGGTACTCATTAATTTCACTTGACTTGTACAAATTTTCCATGTCTCTCATTGAGTTTGCATGGGTTACAGATTCTAAGAAGTTGAACGCAGGAAGCTCCGGGGATCCAATGTGTTTGTAAACTCCCTTGACATTCTAACAAGCCCCTCTTTATGATTTACCACAGCTGATATTTAACACGTATGGGTGTGTTACCTCGGTCACTGTCTTCTCTCTGCATTGTGGTAGATGGTAAAACCATGCTCTGTGGTCGCAGTGGGCTTGTAGCAGGACTGGTCCCAACTGGGCTTGGTGGAGCGTATGAGAAGTACTTTGACCGAGGGGAAATGGCCGTCTTCTGTTATGGAAAAGCAGGAATGAATAGAAACTTCAAGATGGCATGAAACAAAAAGCCTCAGTGTGTGCGGTGTTAGATGCACTGACACAATCAACAGCAAAGCTTTGCGTGTGTGTGTTGTGTCTGTACTGTACCTTTGACTCTCTGTGTACGACTGAGCTGTCTCCCCCAGTGCTATTCAGAGCAGACAGAGGCTCCAGGATATTAAAGGGAACAAATCCTATCTGATCAAAGCGATTCTGACACTTCCACCACCGCTTTGATGACTCAATTACCTAAGGAAAGAAAGATGACTCACAAATCAGTCGAGTTTTGTGACATATTTCAAGAACATGTCTACTTCTATAGGTGGGTCAACAGCTCTAAGTTTAATTATGGGTGTGTACCTCTAGTGTTTCTCCCTGTAGCACAGAGAGTTCACTGCTGTTCCGAGCCACAAAGTCATAACTGCAGCAGTACAGTCTCTCACCCTCTGGTGGGAGACTAATTCCTCCTCTGAAATAGAAATGCCATTTCAAACACATTTAATATGTTAGATAAAAATGTAACTGATTTAAGTGTCAGATAACAGTGATCTTAATCCCCAATGACAGACATGGAAATGAGCTATTCTCAGACTTAAAGATAAGGTTGGTAATGTATTTTAGAAATATTTTTTAAAAATTATATTTTTTTATATTTGTTGAAATTCTCTCAACATCCAGACAGCAATCAATAAATCAAATGCTCTGACAAAAAAAGAAGAAAAAGTCCAGTATCTGTGGCTGTTACATGCCTGTGATAAGACCATTCATTCAGCCCAAATGAAATGATTGGACGGCCTACCTGCCTCTCTACCTACAGTATGTACTTGCCTACCCAGGCACACTCTGCCTATGCACTCATTGCCAAAGTCTTCCCGAAGGCTAGTTAGATATTATGCTAAAGCTGTTTGCGAGCTGTTCGCACAAGAATGGCAAGAAAGTGCTGCCTAAATTTTCCAATACTAACATGCTAGCTTGACAGCTGTGAGCACTAACAATAGCCATGATTGTTGTAGGTTTGTTAGGTGTTTTCCTACATGTGAATGAGACATGAGAAAATTGGATACAGTTAACAATGACACCGATATGCTGCCTTTCACAACCACAACCAAAGTTGTAGTATAGAGGCTTACACATCAGTGCCTTCACCATGGCCCTCCGCTGTCTGTCGAGCTTGGTCCTGCAGACTTTGTGCTGCTCTCCTTTCCCTGAGAGCATCTTGTTTGTGCTGTGACTCGATGGGATCTTCCAAAGGCCGGCCAGTTGAGTCATAGGCCTGAGGCTGCCACCCATCCAGGAAGACAGGTGAGTACGGAGGAGCAGACACATTAAGGTGTGAACTGGGAAAGAGGGCGAGAAGATCTTGTTAGAGCAACATGACACACTCTCAAAGATTTGCAAACACATGCATAAACACACAGACCAGGGCAAAGTCCAGTTGGGCCCCAGTGATGTCCACAGTCCCTTTTCCTCTTTGGTAAGATGCTCCTGAAGCAATGAAACGGCACCAGTGGTCATAGCAGGACTGACCACTGACGCACCTAATGCTGGCCCTCCAGTGGTTTTCACCATCTGTGAGAGAGAGCATCACAACAGTCAGTATCAGAGAGAGAGAAACTACTAAATGAAACATTAGAAAGACCCACCAGATTAAGAGGCACAAAGATGGGATGCAGCAGCTCTGGTGCGTCAGGCTGCGTGATGAATGACTTGAGACGGGCCTAAATAAACCAGCACATAGAGTCATTTACATTTTCATTTAAAGTAGCTTTAGCAAATATACCTGTAAATTTCCAGAGTTACACAATGCACAATTATGAGCAGTCTAATCTCACCAGCAGACTGAGGGAGTATTTGATTTTCTGAAAGATGTCCACAAATTCTTCTTCTGATGGAGGGCAAGCTTTCATTGTCAACAAATCATCTGCATGCAGGGGAGCACAGACACATAACCACACCACAGTCACTGCTCTTATTATACATGCATTCATTTTATTTAAACTTGATATATATTGGTCAGTATCATTTGTTAAGTGTTTTTTTTTCAATCATATGGAAGAATGTGCAAGCTGCCAAATACATTTTTAACACTTTATCTTTGGGGAAATAAAAGAATAATAAACACTACACTAAATAAAGTCTTCAAGTAAAGATGTGGAGTGCTTGTTCTAGCATGTTCCAGCAAGTAATCCAAACAAAACATCAGTGGTAGTGACTAATAACAATCTTGTCTTCTATTTCATTGTTAATACTAAATGCGTTCATTAGCTTTTGACTTATCTAGGGTCACACCTATTCCAATACACACTGGCCGGAAAACTGGGCCTGGTCAAGTTGCCAGGACAACACAGGGTGAAGACAAGTCCAGACAACTCAAACTCACATCCACACCTATTCACAGTTTGTAATGTTCTATGATGAGGAAACAGCAGTCCACAACAAAAGACTGAGT
This sequence comes from Hollardia meadi, assembly GCA_037974645.1. Taxonomy (NCBI): domain Eukaryota; kingdom Metazoa; phylum Chordata; class Actinopteri; order Tetraodontiformes; family Triacanthodidae; genus Hollardia; species Hollardia meadi. The sequence continues at coordinate 7,846 of JBBPCS010001782.1, forward strand.
TTAGGAACCAAACCTTTTTGCTGTTCTATTAACTAATCTTTGTGTCAAATCTCACATACTCTCAATTAGGATGCAAACTGGTTATTGAGAAAGTCTAGCATGAGTATTTTTTTTACCATGTCCATGCCACTGGATGGCCACTTACCAGTTGCATTGTCAACCTAACAGAATAAATTGGTGAATGATTGAAATAAATTGAAAATAATCTTCCTTGATTGACCCCAGCCTCAGTAACTTCTTTATCACGTTTCTTTGCCAACTAGGCAAGAATTTTTAGAATTATTTGAAGAATTTTTGTAAACTGTGTGTAAACTAGTGTCCCAATATTCAGCGATTGTCTCCAGTCCCCCACCTGAACTCGTCTTCTGCAGCCTAAAGAAATCCTCCATTCACCAGACGCCAACTTTTCAATCTGTCCTCCTCTGCCACCAGCTACCAACCTACTATAAACAAATCATCTGACCCCACTGTTATGTTCAGTTCAATTCTAGACTTTACCAGGCTGGGGTGTTTACATGCAGGGTTTAACTTTTATCTTTACCATCCTAGTTAAACTATGACTACACTAGTTAGTTCATTCTTAGGATTGAAGAAGAACTCTCACCATCTTGGTCCTCCTTCTTCTTGCTTTTTCTGCTTCTCTTCTTCTTTCTTTGGTTGAGAACACTCTGGGCCTCAGCTGTCTGCTGCAAGCGTGCCATGAATCGCTCCACATCGTCAAAGCAGTGGTTCAGAATCTCCTGATGAATACATGCACTGAACATTTTAGCCATGTAGAAGAGCGACTTACAGGAAGTGTTTCAGTAAATGAACAGTATGCATATTATTATATATTAATGAGTCAAACAACATCCAAGGAGTTGAAACTAACATGAATTCATAATTTGTGCCCTCCACATACAGTGTGCTTACACATATCTATTCAATAGCCTGTAATAGCATATAGTTATTATGCTAAATACATTATGTGAGACTGTATGAAGGAGATCAATGCATAATCTTCTAAAGTGCTGCTCTTATTTTGACCAAAATCATATGAATAAATCCAGTACAATAGCATCACCACAAACTACAGCCTCGGACATTATATTTCAACAAACAAACAATATTACCTATTATATATTAGTATTTGCTGCAGGGCTGCAGGCCAGGATTGCATTAGATGTAACTACTGGATGCTGTGGTGAGCTCATAGTCAAACTTCAAGAGGTAGCCCTTGCACTATGCTCCCTATACACCCTCCTCATATCTGTGAGACATATCTGTGACCTCTTTCTATTACCACTTGACCTTGTAGGGCCATAAGTAATTATTGGTGAATTGTAATTAATATCAGTAAAGACAGGAAAGTCAACTAAAAGTCTAAAATCATGTGTGTTTATTCTATATAAATTAACATCCTGTGCATTTCTTTCTATATTCTGAGCGTCATATGCATGACATATTTTACATAAACATATTTTAATGTCCTCTATCAAAAATTTAAACCACACTCCTTAATGTAGTCATAATAAATTGTCTTTTGTCTCTACATCTCCTAATGCTAAAGCTGTGTTTTCATGTACTTAAGAATGTAGATCAAATATCACATTTAAATTTGATCAATATTACAGACACTATTCACCTCACAATCACTGCTGCTGTGTCTTTTATCATATGTAGACATTGGTTTATGTCTTGATTGCGCAGATGTGCAGTATGTAGTTCACTGACATGAGCTTGATGTGACCACATGCTTTAATCTCCTTTTCACAGGTTGCCATCTCCTTTGACATTAAGATTTCAGTTCTTTGCTAGCTTTAAACATAAAAAAGAATATCTAAACCATTATGCAAGTACATACCACTTCTCTCTCTGCAGATTTATGGTTTGCCTCCCCACTAGCTCCATTCTCTGAGCAGAGGAAGAACAAAGACATTAAGGCAAACTTGGACACACAAAAACATTAGCTCACCTGCAGAATGACATGCAGAGAATGAGATGAAGATACCTTTGGCAGAATTTGTGTAGATAGGCAGGCCACCAGGAGGAAGCTGCTGTCCTGGAGTTATCATGACTCGGACACCTGAATGCTTTCTGGGGACCATCGGAGGTAGTACAGACATCTGTTGTGTGCGTATGCAAACACAGTAAAATTAAGCATAGACTACAATGAGGGAGAATGCTTAGGTAGAATAATAAACACAATAAACCCTTAATTCCTGATCTACAGAATATATTGTATTAGCCCTCTGTGCATAACCTCTGAATCATACACATGCTTCTTATATCATGATATGTTTTTACTTTTCTAGCTGGACAGTCTAGGTCTGTACCACGTACGATTTTGATAAACTTCACCCAACAATCTCATCTAGACTTCATCTGAATATCAGAAAAAATGATGAACGGGAGCTTGAAATTGTCACATTCCACAAGCTGATTGTAAGAATGTTGAGTATTCTGTCTGCACACTCATGTCTAAGTAGCAGATACACACAACAGGAAAAACCACTGTCACCAGATGCATGGTATGTAGTTGAAACAACCACCAAAACTTTATAAACAGACTGTACCAGCGGAATATAAAAGTCAGTCCATCACAAGTTTGTGCCATGCATACAGGGTAGCTTTTTACTTTGAAACTCTTTTCCTCATCTTCCTGCCTTTCGTCTGTCATTCCTCATTTTCCAACACATTGATGAAGCAGTGAAGACTGCACAAAATATTTTGTTCAAAAGTTGCTTCAAAAGTTGCTGACACATGGCAGCTGCCCTCGAACTCTCTCTCAAACACACTCGAACACATGCACACTGTTAACGCATAAAATCCAGATACATCACTGTACCTTTCAGAATGATTTGAGAGTTTAAATCCAAGGCACTGAGCCCAATCCTCGTGCTGAGTTGTATGTGCACTGAACTTAGCTGTGTACACGAGGACGTCCCACCTTATTGAGACATGCAGAAACGAGAAAAACAAGTCTGGCTTTCCTTTCGCAGTTAATCTGTGTTGCTTTCACTCTCCTCTGATCCTCTGACACACACACACACACACACACTCCCATTCTTCTCTCTGCAACAACTGCCTGTGGCTTGTGCCACGGGCTAATGTGATCTGTAACACATGCCATTTGAGAAATGTAATGCAGTCTTCCATCAAGTTTTGCTCGAGATTATAATAAGAAAGCCAAGGCCAAGATAAGGCCCAGAGATTAAACAATAGGTCGTTACGTTTAAATTAATAAATATTGATAAAAAAGCAATTAAAGATTTGTAAAAAAAAAAAAAAATTCCTCAAAGGAGAAATTGTTAAGTCAGCTTGACTAATTTGAATTGAACATTCCATCCTATTAAGGCTTCATTTCATGGCCATATAACTAACTACTAACTACATAAAATAATTTCATAATAAATAGCACATTTTCAGTTGTCTTCTACTATAGTTGTCTTTTTCTTTGACTGGATAAAGTAAATCAAAGGAAACTGCCTCTGAAACAACTTAGAATTTGTCAAATAAAATGTGACTGAGAGACATGTATTGATTAAAAAAAGTAAATTACTGGTTTAGGGAACATAACTCAACAAGATTATAAAGTAAAGACATAATTATTTCAGAAAATAACATAGAACAAAGTCTAAGGGCTTCTTAAGCTCTGTGCAAATATTGATTTGGTAACAATAAGTACTGTATGTTTGTATAGTGTATTCAGTGATATATTAAAATGTGTGGAAAAGTATGTCGGCAAAAATGCATGTTCTTTCAGAAATAGGGTCTGTCAATAAGGCTTCAGTCAAACCTCAGATTTTTTTTCTGTTGAATATACATACCTAGAATGGATGCTACTCTACCATGAAGAACTTTCACAGTAGTGGTAATGATGTTTGAATAACGATCAACAGAATCCTGGCAGACGTCCTCAGCCAAAAACATGCTTCCTGCTTTTATCACATTGTTCCAAAGTCCCTCGTTTTGGCACTGCAGACTGAAGACAGTCAATATGTCCCAATTACTGATACTAAGAACATAATACTGTTGACACTGCACTATGAGCACTCACTATACAAGACATTTGATTATACAATGTTTGGTAATATTAGGACATGAAAAAAAAATGTACATGTGTGATTTTGGACAGCCAAAATAATTATCAGGTGGTGTGTTGGTATATTTGTATAGCCTTGAACTGAAGCCAAAGCAATGAACAAGAACAGAATCCTGGCAGACATATTTAGCTGTTCCTGAACAAGTAATTTCATATTTCTTATTTCCCACTTTATCAGAGGGCAAACAAAGAGTGATCAAGAAGTTGATCTACTAAACATCTAAGTTAGAATGCTGTCTCCATCATGATTTTAACAGCTTGCAGCCTTAAGACACAAAGGTGCTGTCGGTAACATGAATTTAAAGCAGTACAAGGCTTTGGGGAGAACTGAGCTGCTGGTGAACAGAGACACCAACTGGTTGTTACTGGTTTGACATCATCTGTGCCTGTAGCTCTCCTCATGTTTGACTTGACTGTGGAACAGGTGGGGGAAAGTGTAATCAGGTGTTTAACCTGAAAATCAGAGTTGATGGTACGCTTCATGCTTTCATGCATGTTGTTCCAAATAGCCTCAGGTTTTGGCACAGCATACTGAAGACATTCAGTATGTCCCAGTTACTATACTGAAGATGTAGGTACCACTGTTCATTATTATTATTATTATTATTATTATTATTATTATTATTATGTAAAATAAGATGGAGATTAAAAACCTGAAGAATAGTAATAGACAGATGGAAATTAAAGCAACTGAGAAATATTTAAAACAAGGTTAAAAATAGCATACATGGAATGTGTAAAATCAAGTAAAAAACCAACCACAGTATATTAAAGCAAAGCAACAGTGCAGACGTGTGAGGCAAGGCACAAACAAGTTTCAAGCCTGTCCCCGTAAAGTCATACTGTAACTAGTTAAATGCTAAAGTGAAGAGGTGAGGTTTTAGCTTTCTTTTTTTTTAATATTGGGAAAGCTGTCTTCTCTGATATCTATAGGTAGTGTGTTCCATAGCTTTGGGCCTGTCTGAAGGGATGTGTTTATAATCTTCATGACATGACTTGAAACACTGTTGAACACCCACTTTAGAAATGCTGTAGGGGGCCGCCCAGTAGCTCACCTGGTAGAACAGGTGGCCCATCTACCAAAGGCTGACTCCTTACCGCAGCAGCCCAGGTTCAATTCCAGCCCAGGCCCTTTGCTGCATGTCACTCCCCACTTTCTCCCTCCCTTTCCTGTCTCAACTTCAGCTGTCCCTATCAAAAAAAAAAAAAAAGAAATGCTGTAGGAAGAGGGTCAATACATGAGGTGGAGGAGTTACACTCAAGCTCTGTTAATGTACTGTAATACAGGTGAATTTTCCCATGGTTACACCTTTTTTCACAGAGTTTGCTGAGATAATCTTTGTTCACGTCAGCAGCAATGCTAATTGAATTTATCTAATATCTGAAGAACAATGCAAATTCTTTTACAATTTGTTGCAGCAACATGTGTTGCACTATGGATAGGTGGGGGAAAGTGTTGAGCATCTGATCAAGAGTGACGAATAATATTCTGGAGTCTCCAGCATTCTCTGGAATGATCTTGGAAAAGTAGTCCCTTCTTGCTAGATATATTGCTTTGTTATAGACAGTCATGGCTTCTTTGTATAAATCACAGAGAACTGTAAGCCTAGTTTTGCTCCATTTTCTTTCAGCTGCTGGACAGATTCTCTTAATCTCATTAACATTATTGTTGTGTATATTAACACTGTTGAATATACACACCTAGAATGGATGCTACTCTACCATGAAGAATTTTCACAGTAATGGTAATGATGTTTGAACAACGATCAACAGAATCCTGGCAGACGTCCTCAGCCAGAAACATGCTTCCTGCTTTTATCACATTGTTCCAATGTCTCTCGTTTTGGCACTGCAGACTGAAGACAGTCAATATGTCCCAATTACTGATACCATGAAGAACATAATACTGTTGACACTGCACTATGAGCACTCACTATACAAGAAATTAAATGATACATTACATTTTATACTTTTGATGATTCTGAGCTCGCTGTTGCAGGATAGAGGTTATATAGAAGAGATAGGGGTAGATATGGTGGTGGAGTTGCATTTTATGTTCAGGACCACATTTCAGCTGTGCTAAGGAAAGATATTATGAGTACTGACATTGAACTAATATGGCTACAGATTCACCCTCCATACTGTAAGCCTACTCTAGTTGGTTGGTGTTACAGGCCACCCAGCTCTAATGTGAATTATTTGGATAAAATATGTGAAACTCTAGATATGGAGACAGACAAAAGTAAGGACATCTTCCTTCTTGGTGACCTGAATATTGATTGGTTTTCTAAAAATTGTCCATTATGGAAAAACTTGATTTCTATGGCCAGTGTTTGCAATCTAAGGTTGTGACTCAACCTACAAGAATTTCTATAACCATGGATGGTGTTAATACTTCAACCTGCATTGATCATATTTTCACTAATATACACGAGCTGTGTTCACAGGCAGTATCAGTGGCAGTGGGATGTAGCGTCCATAATTTGATTGCTTTAACAAGAAGGACTAAAATGCCTAAATCTGGAGTTAGGATTGTTTACCGTAGGTCATATAAAAGATTTAATCCAGACTCAT